>JAPYZA010000336.1:0-54695 GCA_030522685.1 Eupelmus azureus
TATTTTCACTTATTATTTTTTATTTTTATATATAGGCAACTAATTTTTAATTATTTATAATTTATATTTTCAGATTTTAATAGTATTTGGTCCCCTTAACATAATAGAAAAACTGGAAATGTAATCAAAATTATTCCAATGTAAAACCATATTTTTACATTCTTCTTTTTTATATTTAATGTGAAATTTCGTAGACAAACTTGGCCCAAGTATTTTGAGCCTGGTACTTTATAACAGTACAATATAAAATTTGTACGATACAAAGTTAATTTTTAGGTCACTATTAGTTTTATCTTTTTTCATAGACCTGTATATAAAAATGCTTGAATTTTTTAATTCAATTACACAATTATAATATTTAAAATTCTTTTATAAATTATCAATAGATACCTTCCACACACATATATACACACAGACATACAGAAACAAGCGTTTTCTACTTGACGAAAAAATTAGTAGAAAAAAATAATACAACACTCCTTTGAAGTCGAATTGTTAATTTCCAATTTATAATATTTTCCTGTAAGTCCAAAGAATCAAAACAAAATCTTAGAAAAAACCTAAAACAAACATAAAAAGGCGTTAACATAAAAAACCATAACGCCTCTCGAAGCTTCGAGTAATCAGCTCGCTTCTTAATAAGCTATTTAATTCAGCGCGTCTCACTTACGCCTTCTTACCTTTGTAATTGGCCGGCTGCAAGTGACGCACGCGACAGCCGCTCGAGCCTCCCATGCAACTGTACGTATACGTATCAACAAGGATATACACACTGAGAATTATACGTTCGCGTATTCCACGTGCGCGTCCGTTGTATAGTTGGTAAACGAAACTTAGCAAACGACAGGTGAATGAGCGGATGATTCAGCGGAATAGTCAGGCGTCTGTGACCGCTGATCTGCCTTCACTACTGATCCCAGATATGTCATTAGCCGATACTTTGATTCGGGGACTTTTCGGAAAATTGAAGACCGGGACGTTAATTTAATCGACGTTTAAGAGACGAGCTATGGGTCACCAGACGCTTCCGTTGACGTTATTCGATATTTATTTCCGAGCGCTGCATTGCGCCAGACGTTGGCGACGTAAAGGATTTTCTTCTGCGGTATTAATTTTCCGCGGTGAAAAATTGCAGATGGAACTATGTTTTATTCAGGATGTGAATAAGAGACGTTTTGATACGACGCATCTTTTTGCGGTGGTAACATTCTGCAATTAAAATAGACCGTTGCAGATTGTTGTTTTTTCTTTTTTGTATTATTAGTTATTTTCATCAGATTGAAATTAAATTTTTAAAAACTGTTAATTCTTATGCACGCAAAAGACCAAAACTTGAACTAGATCAACATCTGCAGGTTTAAGATTTTCATAAATTAGATATATCTTTTTTGTAGAAAGTGTTTATAAAAAATTTCAAATTCTATATTCAACGAATTAGACCTTTCTTGAATAGCATCAACATACATTCGTCTTTAGTTCATCTTTACGGGAAATTTCATATCCCAAGTAGTAACACAATGAAATTCTGCTCAGCCAAGCGGATCTCATTTATGTTCTTTTCGTCACATTCGTTTCCACGCTCAGTACTGTACGCCTCTGCTGAAACGTTATATAGACACATAAGCTTGGTGCGGCCATTGATTCGCAAGACGCATTGAGAGTGAGTGCAACCTTGACGCGTGTGATTAATAAAAGGCACGAGAGCAACTATAGCGGCACCGCCGCTACTAATGTACGCTGTGAGGAAGAGAGAAAGAGAGAGTAAGAGAGATAAACCTGTTTTTAATAAACAAATTCAACGCGTAGTCGTCGTCGTAACTTGAATTTTCATTCCCTATGCTCGCTGATCCGTTGAGACGAAATGTGCCTTTTTTGCGGGATTGGCAAGAGATCGTAAAAAATCGAGGCGATCGCTTTCAGACTTTACTGGATGCGATGAAAACTTCTCGCTGTGGCTGGACTGGGTTTAAGTAGAAATGGTTGAGACTTCATTTATAACTTCAAAACATTTACTAGGTTTTTGAATTATTTAAACAGATTTTTTAATGTAATTTAATTTAAACAGGTAATACCTGTTTTAAAGTATGAATGTTTTATTTTAATTAAAAAAGAAATATGCTATCTATACAAATTTTTGAAGACTCTGATCCTCAAAACTTGTAAACTCTAGCTCTAAAGATTTGGCTATTAAGAATGTTTTATTATTGTCTAATTCTAAGCATAATGAATAATAATTACAATTTATCTACAACATAAATGTATAAATGCATAATTATAACGTGTATAATCATAATCTTTCACATAAAATTATATTTGTATTTTGCTGAACACCTATTAAAAATTTTAAAAAATTAAGATAAATATCTAAATAATCTAGTTTGATCTTGCAATGAAATATTGCTATGACTATTTAAATTTATTTTTGTTGGTCATCGTTCATAGTTCGGCTGAATAAGCAGGTTAAAAAATGTTGATTAATCAATACTAAAATCGAAAGTGAATTTTCTGACTAGTTTTAATTTTTAATTTCGCTATTTAAATACTGAGATAACTGCATACATGGTTTTAATGCTTAAAATTTATTAGGAAGTGTAAAGGAAATATATAAATATTAAATGTTTACGATTATTTTTAAAAATATTTTATCGTTTAAAAAATAAACATACTTGAAAGTTCAACAATATCTATTTTTTCTAAAGAAAAATAACTTGAATCTAGAAGAGCGTCTGAAATTAATAAATAATTTATATGAAATGCAAAAAGTATCGACATCGCATTCTTGATACGAGTTTATTTACTTTTTTTAATGATCTCAAAATAGTCATCCGTTATTTTAGAATGATCCTTAAGACGTAATTGGCTATTGCAAAATCATTTACAACACACCGATCACTAATCCGCTGTTAAATTACTGTTATAATCGCGAGCAGACGAATCGAACTCACGTCTAGTCAACTTCTGTCTCAACTTTGCAACCCGCGCCTCGATTAGCGCGCAAGCAGTAAATTACTTTCCGGCTATTCACAACTAAACCACATCGTTAAATACTCAGCGCAATGGCTTCCCGCGTACCAACCTACATATAGCCGTAATAATTATTTAGCATTTCCCACGTAGCTTATTTATAGACGATAAGTGCCAATTTTATCAGAGCAAGGCCCCTCGCGCTTATATCCGACTCGCGAAATTCCTTGTTTACGGCCTTTCTATATTAAGCGCGCTTGTGGAACAATAAACGGGTGCAAAAAGGCGCTACTACACGGGAGAGAACGGGTTTGGCGAAGCGAGCGTGACGCGCGTTCACAAAGTGCGTAAACACAAGCGCTGCCGGTAGTAAAACGCGATAATGCGACAAATACGTATTGCCGGCAGAAGTTAAAGGACTCGCAGGGTGGTTTCTTACTTTTATGCCACACGGATGCTAAGTGAGTCATGCTGGATGCTACGGAGATTATTCTGCTTTCGGTACGGGTGCACTGCACTCATTTGCATCTTGTGTTGGCGAATTTTAGTCTTGGTTGCTTTTTTTCGGATATTGTGGAATTCTATTTTCAGGATCCTCAGAGATAAAGGATTCTGCGTTTTAGCAGATTAAGTGGTGTCGCTAATAATCATTTAGAGTTTGATGCGTTTAAACATGAATAGATTGATGAAAATAATAAAGGAGGATGCTTCGTTATTTGAAGATTGTCACCGCAATTGGATGACAGCTATAAATATTTTTCAAGCCTTTTTTCTAAATTAGGATAGAAATTTACTGGATATAAAATTGACAAAGACATCTTTGTTTGCAAAAATATAGAGACAAAAATCTTTCTTTCTTACAAAACTAAATTATTTTGATACAAAAAATTTAATTTACATTTAATATAAGGTTTTATCAAATTTTAGAAAAAACTAATTGTTGTGCCGTTGATGATTACAACAAACAATTTTCTTCATTGCTTGTATATTGTGATTTTATAATTTTCTTTATTGATTGATTATAAAAAAAAAGTAAGAAAAAATATTTACCTAATTTTATATCGGTTTTTGTGAAAACTTAAAATCTACGTAATAATGAGTATTTGTTGATTTTTAAAACTAGCTCTTGATATTGTGCAAATGTTTTTTTAAACTGGCAGTTAATCTAAGTGTCTACGCAATTTTAAAATTCTGCTTGGCACTCGGCCATAATTAATGGAATGAAACAGTGGATACACAAGAAATTAAAACGAAAAAAGGAAAAGCCCTTGCATAAAATGCAAAAATCCTCCAGACTCATCATGCTATCTTTTATTCTTTATATAGACTTATATATTCAGCACGAGATCACTACATAGAATGAATCAACAGATCCTGTGTAGAAATTAGAATTCGTTGCTTAAAGTCATTTTTATTAAACGGAATATCCATGCGCTTTATTTAATTGAAATTGAATAATCGTTAGCTTAATTATAACCTAATTATACTTTTAAATGTGAATATTTTCTGTTAATTATTAGAATAAATGATTAAACACCAAGAAAGAATGTTAATGTTTGTATTTTTTTTTCTTATTACAGTTTATATTTTAATTAAGTCTGAATTTGCTTCAATCAAAATGGTTTTGTTATTAAAGAATTATGGATTTTTAAGCAAATTTTGGCGAACAACTTGTATAAACAATACTTAAAACTCTTTTTGTGTGTCTATTACATGGATTTGTGAACAAAAAATATTTGCCATCAAACCTGTTACGTAGACGAATTAATAGTGTTTTTCCTTATAAAATATCCTGTACTATTTAAGAATGTTAATGATATTCAAATGCAACAATATTAAAAAATTTATGGTAGCATATGAATAACAATATCGCACATACGAAAAAAATTGTTTAACAATATTTGAATATCGATATAAAACTCTAAATCCTCGCTATTTGCCTTCTGTCTCCGTAATATGTGCGCATATTCATTGACGATTCATACACTTATTAATCGTCTTGCAAAATAAGCATTTAGCTGATTACTGCAGCGACGATTCTCAGGAAAATCCCGAGTTACAAAGTCCTTTATAATAGTTCACAGATTACCAAGAAAATTTTTCTCAATGCTGTCCAAAAGAACCACTTAATACAAGAGGAGCATCTTAACTCTATAATAAATTTGTATACGTGATTTATTACTTTGAAAAATTTGGTTACATACATATTTCTTCTTTTTTTAAAATATTGTTACTTTAAATTTGCATGAAAAATAACTTTTAATTTATAAATATTTAATGTTAATTGGTTTAAAAATTGGTTAATTTAAAAGTTTTTGGAAGATAGTTTAAAACTTAATTAAAATTATTTATAGAATTAATTATTCAATTTATATTTCAGAATATTACTTAGAGTGTTTTTAACAAATTTTTATTTTTATGTAGTTTTAAGGAATCAATTTAATTAACTACAATCATAAACTGCCAAGCGATTTTTTACTGTCAGACGATTGTTCAAAATTGAACATCTATGGCTCTCGTAGAATTAATTCAAAAAAACTTTAGCTGGACTAAATTCCGAAGAAAAAAAATATTTTTAGCTCTCTCCGGCATTTTTAGACATTATTATTTTTTTTAAATAGATTTTTACAAGTTTCGCATTAAAGTTTCGCACAAATCGCGCCGATGGTCTCTTTCGCACCCTTCAGACCAACAATCTGCTTTTGCCAGGATTGGACAGGGGAGCTACTACAAACCTGGAATCTTCGTTTATGGTACATGTGATTTAATTATAGATTCAGGATTGTAACCTAAGGCACACGCTATCTCATTTTGGATCCGGGATTTTAACCCAGGGCACACAAGATCTAGCTGTAGATTTGAGATTTTAGTCTATGGCACACACAATTATGTTGCACACTGTTAGAGCGATTTATCAACTGAGTTCGCTTTTATACAAAGACGCGATCTGTTATTTTACAGTCGAAATCACGCCTTTAATATTTTCAAAAATATTGATTAATTAACCAAAAAGCAAAAAGTACAAAAATGATGCGATTTTTCTATAATTTAATTTATACAATTTCTTACTGAGAAAAAAGAAAGTGCTTTTAATTTTTTAGAATATTGTAAATAGAACTATTATTAATGATTAAAAAATAATTATTAAAAGGAAAAAATGTTAACGTATATGTGATGGTATCATTACATGACGTTTGGAACTTAAATATTACGCGTTTTTCAAAACGTTCCTAATGGCCTTTAAAGAGTTTTTTTGTGAGGTCTGTGATAGCATTTCAGAGTGAAGCATCTCATCAAATTATGCAATTTTTTCATTAATAGAAGATCTTTTTTATTGCATAACTTTTATGTAAGCTGAAAATAAAAAGAATATTTTGTAGATAAATGACCTACTTTAAATATATTATTTATAAAAATTTTGTTATAAGTTTAAACATAGGTATACGTTTTTATTATCGTAAATGTTATCGCACAGAGCGACAAAAGTAATGGTATATACATGATTATGAAAAAATTCATATACCATTCTGTATTTGTTAATTATCAATAATTCATTTTACAGCGCACTAAAAATCTTTTATGATCTTGTTAATCAAAAAAAGATATAGTGACAATGACTAAGTCTATTACTCAACTTGACACTTTTTTAATTCTTTGCTTTTTTCATTAAATCGGCTATAAAGAATAATTTTTCCCTATTCTTTCTAAACATCGTAATTTAACTTCAATTTTTATTGAGTGTGGACAATACTAAAACTTAATTGACTCCGTAATAGTTAAATTACCATAAATATTTTTTGTTCAAAAGAGTTTATTAGTTACAATTTTTATATCGAATAAATAAAATACTATACAATTATAAAAATTCATTGATAAGCATAATATATTTAAATCTATTATCTCTTTACCAAAGCTCTAAATTGTGATGTGTGTTATTTAATCTTTAAAATGACTGCAGACGTTTGCTTGTTAAAAATATAAATTTTTATTTTTAGAAGTCTGTTTGTTGAGAATTATTCCCAGAAATATCTTAAAAAATTAATTTGATGCGAGTGGCACTCTAACCTCACACTTCTAACTTTGAAATGATTTCTCACCTTTCGTTGCATAAAATACGGTTTGACTCTGGTGCATAACGTAATATTTGCCTCGTGAGAATTTTTTCGAATAGATAAAAAAACTCAAATTAAGAACAGTTTTGAGGATTATTTTAAGAAAAGTAATATCTAATGCAAACCTTAAATATTTCAATTTACAAAAGTTCTAAATTAAGTTTTAAACAATAAGCAAAACTACAGAAAACAAGATTTAAATTGATTCCTTTTGAATTAAAAAATATTAAATTAATTCAAAGTTAAAATAGTTTGAATTTAAGCAACAAAAAAATATATTCACAGCTTCTATTACAATTTGATGACTGTAGTTCCATTGTTGAAATCAAGGGGGCCCTGCAGCGGAGACAAGTTTACGTAAACAAGTAAATCGAAAGTGAAATTGCACTTTATGACTTCCTGAGAAAGGAGAGGACGAGTTCTACGAAAAAGACTTTAAAATCGTCTTACTTTTTATTGTTTTTAATTTAATTTTATAATATTTTGTTTAAAATATATTTTTTGAGATGAATAAAAGTCTCATTAAGATGGCGTTCTATTTTAAAGAGAATACTGTATTTGATAAATCTAAAAAACAATAGGAAGAAATTTGATAGCGACCTGAGTCATATAGTAAAACAAGAACATTTTCATTAACCAATATCGGATGTCTCGTACGAATCAGCGTCTAATTTTTATTATTCAATTACAATATTAATTTAAAAGGAAGATATCAATAAATAGCAGTTACACTTTTACAGTTTTCACGCAATTTTTTAAAAATTAAAAAGAAAACTTTCTTAAAAAATTTTAATTTTATAAAAAATGTGAATTATTAATTTGAAACAATTCTAAGAATTTTATCTTAGTAAATTTTAAATCATGCCATCTTGTGTTTAATTGGCAAGCTCCGACCTAGAATAGCTCTACAGAGACGCGTTTTCAAGAGAATTGAAAAGATTGAAAGAGCACACTGCAGGAGTTTAGAAGAAGAAAGTCTTTACACTAGGGTGAAGAATTTTTTATAATTTTCGTTCATTCAAGTAACAATGCTTTATCACATGGAAAAAATTGAAAAGAGAAGATTGTTCTTTAGAGCAATTAAGTAGTATATGCAGATTTTAAGTGAAAACAAAGTTATTGATTAGTTTCTTTATATAAACATTGACTAATTTTTGATAGATAATTCGTGATTGAGAGAAAAATTGGATTTGATTAAATTGTTTATTTTTAACAATTCGATAAAAATTGCTCTATTTTAAAACTAAAATTGTTCTTTACTACGCGAAAAATAAAAAATAATTTAAATAACATATTATGTTTTTGTTTTTGATAAATAGAACTAATCAGCTCTGAAATTAAACCATCAATGAAGCTCTCCGCCAGCTCTGATAAGAAAAAGAAAAATTTTACCTAGCTTGAAAATTAAAACTAAGCACAGCAAAGAGCTCAATATACATAGGTATTTGGAGCTCATTTGGCGCGTTTGCCTTCGACAGCGGCCCTTGCTCTCGCGCTAACGCAATTTTCCCTCCAATGTCTGAGGCGTAACTACTCGCTCGCGCCTATTTGGTGTGTGCGCGAACGTATCAGAAACTAATTTTGCCTTGTTGAACGCCTTCCAAACAGCTAATTGTGCACGCGAAATTTTGACGGGCCTTGAAAAAAATTTTTATGTTTTATTGTAAATGATTTTAATAAATCTAATGTTCTTTTTAACTAATTTAAAATAATAGATTAAAATAAAGTGTTTCTTTATGTCTTACTTAGAAGTTAGAGGAATAAGATGCAATTTTCAAAGAGCTTTTAATAAGATATCGTTTTTGAAAAGCTTTAGCGAATGGTTATTTTAGATGATGTTATAGGAAGATGCTACTTTGGAAAATCTGATACAAGAAAGGGCAAATGTTTTTTCGAAACAAAATTTGTCTAAAACTTTATGTAAAACAGTACTTTGAAAAAGCTTTCCAGCAACATCTAATTTCTCTAATCCGTTGATTTTTAAAATATTTTTTAAAAAAGTTTTAAAAGTTTGTTTAAATTGCATTCTTTTGTTTTACTTTTTTACATTACTTACAGTTTTATATTTAATAAGCACAGAATAAAAATTATGAAAAACATATTATTATTTATAATAACTTTCTTGCTGAAATCATGACTTAAAAAAGTGAATGAGGAAGTGAATTATAAAATAAATATTTTTTCATATAATGTTTTTAAAAAATAGAAGATAATAGCGGAACCAGAAGACACACTTTTTTATATCTGTTGTTTGTTTATTAAAATATTATATTTATAAAAAATATATATGTATTTACTGAAGTATTTAAAAAGCCAAACAGTAAGACATGTATGAGATATATGTCTTTTGTAAATTTTTACCCGAAATGATTAAGTAAAATTTAAATTAGTAAAGGAAAAATTTTGTATACTGTCACTAATAATGATCAAACTTTGTACATATACATTATGCACACCTCATCCACAACTGAACTGCAGCTGTATGTCGTGTTTTCAAGGAATTTCGAACACTGTGACTATTTATCTGTATGGTCAACTTGCCCCGCTCTCCCATATATAATTTAAAAGGATTAATTAAACTTTAATTATTGTTGCGTAAAATAAATTATTTAAGTTAGGTCGTTCCTATTACTTCAGTTTATTACTTGTTTCAAAAGTTTCTGTCAAACTAGTTTTATGATGGTTCTAAAGCACAAAATTTCATTTATTTTATTACGCATATCCTCCGAACTCTAATTGAAGTTATAGTTGAATATATAAATCACTGAAAGATTTAATTCCTGTATTTCGAAATTTAGTTTTAGTTTAATTTGAGTTCTTGTAATTTACAAATAATGATTACAATAGTTCAAAATTAATTTTATGAATAAACTATGGAAGTAATTGTCTTGTATTAAATTCTATAATATGACCTTCAAACAAATAGTTATTTTACTTATTTTATATAATAAATTCTGAGAACGTTTATTACTTAATAGTACGATTAGCTAATTTTCCACACTGGAAAAATATTATTATCTACATAAAAGTTATCGCGTAAAACATTAATTAACGACAAAACGCATGCTTTCAAATATTCATAAACATGCATGCATATCTCAAGAAAACTTATGATACCTAATATTTTAAAAAGCCGAACTTCCTCTACCCTCAAACAAGATCTTAAAAGAAAAAATCCTCAAATAACGGACACTAAATATTTTCTGCGTCATTGTAAATACGCAATGACGTTAAATTTTAGCTCGAGAACAGCATGGCTAAGACGAGAAGGAGGAAAATCGAGCGGCGCTCCTCGCAGGGTGATCCACCTTGCCAGCGCGCATTTCCAATCTCCTTTCGCGTCGTGCTGGGAATCGAAGGTGAACCGACGTTGGGTGTCTGTAGTGGTTCTCAAATGCACCAAGCGCATATATGCGGAAGGACTTTCCTTTGGGACGATTCTTTGTGTTTTTTCGCTCGAGCCTGGGCGTCTTTTTATTTTTTATTTTTGATTGCAGGTGCAGAACGCAGTTTATTTCAAGGCGACTGGCAGCAGTGCGTGGATTTTAAGTCGGCGCGGTGTCTTGCTTTTTAAATGCACTTGGTATTTGGATTTTTCAAGTTTTATCTTTCGACTGGTTTTTAAATTTGAAAGGTAAAACTGATTGCTGGTATGCCAGTATTTTGATTTAAATTGTTTTATTACATATTTCTTGAACTTTTATTTACCCGGATTTACATTCGATTTCAGCTCGTAAATTAAAAAAAAAAAACACAATGGAGTTGGGAATGAAGCTGACAGTAGGGATGGCCCTTTTTCTTATGAAGTAAAAAGAAGAGCAATCTTCTGTTTGGCAGATAAAATGATCACAAAAGTCTGAAATGAAGTCGTTTTTGAAACTTTTTACAACTAAACTGCTCCCTTTTTTTACTAATTTTTATACATTTTACGAGAGTATTATATTTTTTTATGTTATAAACTATTATTAAAGAAAATATAGGTTTAAATTTAAAGTTATTCTTTGTTTAAATAAAAATATAATTTTTATTAAATTTTCTACAACTATCTATCTTTTCGATTTTAAGTTTAAGTTTCACAATCCATACCGGAAAGCATAAAGAAAATATGAAGTAAAATTGAAATCACTTATAAATATTGTCAACTGCTGGTAAAGCAGAAACTACCTGTCATATTTAATATAATGTAAATTTAATCGTAACGTTGCAAAATATATTTTTTAATGTAAATATTTATGCAAAATAATTTAATGCACCTATAAAGAATTAAAGTTCTCATTAATTGGAATAAAACAGAAAATTGTGAAATTCTCAAAAATGTATCCTCAACGACTAAATAATTTAAATAAAAATAGTCAATCTAACTGCCGAGCCGACCACTTATTTCAATAAGTCATACTCACCACAAATCAATACAAGTGTCGCCATCTCTCTACACGAGCCAGAACCTCAACGCGGCGAGAACCGATCACAGAAGAGCCGAGCATAAAAGACGCGAATACCCAATGCATACATGAGAGGCGAAGAGTCACGAGATACGAAAGACAGAAACACGACCGCTGCAATTTGAGCAAACGAGAAGTCGCTAAAACTCGATGATGACTACGCCAGTTGTAAAACAGCAAAGCGGAAAGGCGCGCGAGACGTTGAAGAGCTCGTGAGAGACTCGACACGACAATGGCATGCTCAAAAGAACAAAGCGCGGAATGAACTTTTTTCCTTTTAATCGTACAGGAAAGAGGTACAGATGGAATATATTGCGGCTAAGTGCAAAAAATGCAAAATAGATGCTTCTTTTTTAGCTCTTCATCGATAAGCTCGTGGATGTGTTCGAACGGAAATTGATCGTTTTTTAAAATGCAGGGTAGTCAATCGTTATAAGCATTAAAGAAATAATGTTTAAGAATTTTAATTGATCACGTGTGAATAAAATACTTTTCAAAAAAGTAAACGAACGCGAAAATAACGTCCGTTTTATTCGTATTAAAAATACAAAATAAAATTATGATTTATGAGTATCGCCGAACATTAGCAGCGCGAACAGCCCAGTTTGTATAATTTATGCATGCTCCAAATAATTAATGCTCCAGAATTAGTCGAGCGCTCGGTCAGTTAATTCTTAACTAATACAACGATTAGCATACTCAGACCTTTAATTTTAACAAAGTCCTCAAAAATTATACGTTTCCCTGCCCTTTAAGCCAATAAAGCCAGTCGCGTAAACAACAACTTTTCATTCGTGCAAAAGCTCTCATTTCTCGCTTTTTGGCGCATCCGGACAGAACAAAAAACAACACAAATCACCAGCGACGCTCGGCGCATTCCAATTTACTCGGCCGCGCCGAATTGTCAATTAGTTTAGCTCGACGCTCGAACGTGCAAAAATAATAAATTTTTCGACCGATAAAATTTGAAACCCCGCATGCTCTCTCTCTTCCTCACCCACGCTCTGGACGGTAGGGGCGAGGTAGGGTGGGGGAGCCGCACGAGTGGCGGGGAGAGCGCTCGATTAGTTGGTGGGGGTAGACGCGAGCGCAACTGCAGCTGAGAGAGCGTAGCCAGCGCGGCAGGCAGCGAGCGTCAGGCCTCGTCGCCGGACGAAAACATCAGGCAGTCCTGCTTCGAGCTCGGCTTCTCGTAGTTTGCTCCGCTGCCTGCTAGACGCTCTCTCATCTCCGTCCCTTCGTCCTTATGTTGCTTTTTTTTACCGATATGGTATTGGTGTTTTTTTAACGCTGGAGTTGAGTGCGAGAGGTTTCGGCTTGTTGTGAAAAGTAGGAGACGCGCGAGGAATTCGCGATAAGCTACATCCCGGCCGAACCGGCTTGGAGTAAGCTGGTCTGGGAGAGGAGGCAGCGCTCGGCTTTTTTCTCTTCTGTTTCTTTTGAGTTGAGCGTTTTAAGGGGAAGTACTCAGCTGCCGCGATGTCGCTGCTGGCGGAGTGCTATCGCAGGCTGACGGACACGTCCTCGAGTGAAAAGCCGGTATGATATCACGCCAGTGTTTGTTTACTTGCATGCTTGCTCATTAGCTGTTTCTCTATTTTCGTTTAATTTGGAGCGCGAGCTCGGGATTGTTTTAAGACGCTGCGTTGTAATATTGTTTTGCTTTTAGAATTTTCAGCGTTAGTTACGCTTGAAATAATATTATAATAGTAATTCATGAATTTTCAACAGTAAATGTTATATTAGATTTTCTTTAAAATATTTAATAATTTATTTGAAAATAAATATAGATTATTGTAATCATCATTATTATTATTAATTCACTTGTTATGTATAGTATTTTAAAACTATATTTTTTGTATCATTATTTATCTGAATTTTATTTTTATAAAATTTAACCCAATAACCCTCTTATGTATTTTAGACATTACAATTACTCAATATATAAAATAGTATTTTTTTGAAAATTTTTTCAATATTTATATTTTTACTATAAAATATTATTTTTCTGCAAGGTTTGGATTGATTCTCCTGTTGATTAATATAATTTCTATATTAATATTAGTAAAAGAAATATTATTTTTACATATAATCGACACAAATGCCTATTATTATTCCAGCGCAGGAATAGAAAATTGGCAATTTCGGCGTGGTATCTAAAAAAAATCGAGTTCGACTCGGGTGACAATTTATATGCGATCTGAGACCATTTTTTCTTTATCTCCCTAGGTGCATAATATACTATATTATATAAAAAGCGAATGAGCAAATTTTTTGATATTATTTATATGCCTTGAAAAAGCATTTTAATTGAACAATGTTTCAAATAATCTATTTTTGTTATTTTATAATTATTATAAATTATAATTTGTAATAGCTTCTATTTATTATCAGCAAATATTTTATTCTCTTTCTTACTCCAGAATAACTTTTTTGCGCTTCTTTCTATTTCTTTTGTAGGGTACATTTTCATTGGTATACACCGCATAAAATTGAAATGAAGCTAGATGAAAAATAAGGAGAAATATTACCTACTTCTTTTTCTAGAATGTCTAGTAATTTCTAAAATAGCGTGCCATATAAGAAAACATTATTTACTCGAAAAAAGTTTCAATTAGAGAAATATTTACATTAATAAAGTTTATATATATGTAATACTTTTTGATAACTTATACATCTATGCCATTTACTTTTTATATGAAAAAAATATATATATTTTTAGTATAATACAATGATATATTAAAACGTTCATCAACTTTAAAAATGAATTTTTTAATTTGTTTTGCTATAAAGGTAATAATCATATAATAAATTATTTCATGATCGCCCTAGATTCTAGAATGAATACAATTTGTTTAAATAAAGTTTTTAATTACTCTTTGAAATTGAGAATATAAAATATAACTAAACTTTTACAAAACTTTTAATTACTGTGAGAAAACTTTGAATAAAAATTTTGACAACTTTTAAGTGAATTAAATTTTCTGATTTGTCGAGAAATAATTGATAATTAAATCATAAACCTGTATAACCTTGACAAAGTAAAATCCCGTCAAAATAAATAAAAATTTCAATCTCATGAAAATGAGGCACCCGCCAACTCGAGCATTTTATAAGAAATTCCCTCAAAGAAGTAGATCGCCTTATTGAAATTCAAAATGCGCCGTCGCCGCGCCCGCCAGACAAAAAGTCGCGCAGAAAATAAAGGGTTTGGGGAAGAGCGGGGATAGAAGAAAATGTACTAACTCTGCGCAGTTTGTTTCAAATCGCAAAACTTTTCTAGTTAAAGGGCTACAAGGTAACGGACGTGAACCGAACCAGGAAGATTGGAGTCGCATCTCGCAGCCTGCAGGAACTGAAGCAGAAGGCCTGCACAAAACTGCACGTGAGTTACGATTGTTTTTTACGGCTACTATGTCCTCCCACCACTTCGCTTTTATCTTCGCTCTCAATCTAATTTAACTCCCATTGCCGGCCAAGATTTTTTTAATGCTTGTGCTTTGTTTATTGCTTTACCTCAGCTGTGAAATTGAAGGAAACTGCTTTTTGCTGCGTTGTTTTCAAATATTTACTTTTATTTTACATACTTAAGTATATTTCTTAGTAAATTTTTAATGATTTCAATAGTTGATAGTTTCTATTTTTGAAGAATATTACATTTGATAATGATTTTGGTAGAAGAGTGTGTAATATAATGACTCGAACAATTCTAGAAAAGCCTTAATTAGGATATTATAAATCATTTTTCTCTTATATAGAACTATAAAGGTATTAAGACGTTTTTATCATAAAAAACTGTATTGAACAGATCATAAAATTCAAGAGTCAGTTGCCTGTTATAGATGCATTAAATGTATCTTTGTAATTTCTTTATAGGAATTAATTCATTATTACTTTAATGAAAAAAAATTAAAGTACAATACCATGATATGAAATCTAAAGAAAAAAAATATCATTAGACATATCTGCTCTATATTAGCTACAAACAATTCTGTTAAGAATATTTAAAATAATCTTTGTAACAATGATTAAATTAATTTGTAAAATAACTCATACAATTTAGTAAAAAATCATGACAACACAATTAACGATAAAGACTATTGATTATAGTAAATATTTTATCGGTTATGGAGGGAAATATGATTAACGATCGCTTGACATGCATTAGCCAATCTCAAAAACGCTGTGCGATTGATTGCTTTATAGAGAGAGGCATGCAAGCAGTGCGATTATACATTGCAGACGTCGGAGTGTGCTTTAACCAAAGGCAAATGCAATTATAGCTACGCGACATCGAGCACAGCCTGGGTGCAGTTTACCTCCGGTTATGGTCAACGTGATTATCAATACTGGCTTAAGTAGGAAGGGGTCAGCGAGTTTGTACACTGGCCAATTAGTTATAGCTGTGAGATACTGCTGGTTTTGCGTGAAAATTTTCGAAAAGATTTTTTGATAGATAAATATTTGTAGAATGATGAAAAGGTTATTGCATACTATTAGTTTCTATATACTAACTGTGGGTATGTAAGTCAGAAAACTGAAATTTATACTAATTGTGGTAAAATATAATTTATTAAATTATTTTTGGATCAGACTGTGTTGTAAAATATTAGTGTAGTTATATGATGAAGGGCGTGTAAAATGGGTTAATGGTTTATTCATTGCAGCATTCATAAGAAAAAATTTTTATTAATTCTAAACTAATTGGTTTTGAGTTTATATTGTATTGTACAGTTTTCGAAGGGATTTTACATTTTGTAAATTTATATGTTGTATATTAAATTTAATATTTAAATCGTTTCGTTCGTTTAACTAAATAATTAAATACTTATAAATATGCTTATTAAGGTATAAATACTCGTTTTTGTATTTTTTATTTTTGGGTAAAAGAAATTAAAAATCAAATAAAACTAAAAAAGTTCAGTTTGTAAGCCTAAAATGCGGTCATTTTTACTGTATATTTTATGCAGATAATTTTCTACAACAAAAAATTATAGTGCGAATAAAAGAGAAACAGAGAAAGTAAAATCCATTAATCTTATAAGATATTCATATAAAAATATTTTACATTATTATACTATAATATAAGTAAAGATTTAGAAAATTTCAATATTTTTTTTATCCTAAACATTCAATAAATTAAAAATAATTGCTACTTAAAAAAATTAACTAAATATTAGTAAATATGTACTTTATATAGATACATTGTTTATTTTTTTTATATAATACTTTGATAAAAAAATCGCTAAGATTGACAATGTAATATTTTATTCATTGACCTAAATAGGCTGCGTTTTGAATTAACTTAATTTTCGTTTATGAGAAGCTCTTACGATAATGAAACTTTGCTTTAACTAAGTGAATATTAACTCAATGCATAGACAATTGCACTTACCGTTTCGAAGGTATTCAAGAGTGAAAATTGCATAATAAAATGATTATTTGAATTAAGAAACAAGTTTTCTATAAAGTTTGTAGAAATTTATGTACGAACAATGTTAATAAAAAATAATAAGTTAGAAAGACATATGGGTAAATAAGATTTTTTGTTAATAAAATAAAATTTATTCAAATTAAATAAATTTTCATATTTATTTTATTGATTATTGAATATATATTTAATTATACATTTATTAAATACTATAAAAATGTACTTATTAATTTTTTTTAAATTATTATTACAATAAAATTGTGACAATAATATACTTTTTATAACATTTATTTTTCAAATTTTTATGAAATTATTATTGCCAACTTAAATGAAGTTCAATTTGTGCTGCAAATTGCAATGAAAGATTACTTTATATTCGGTAAACTTTATTCAATTCATAAAATTTTCGGAAGTAGATAATTTTAGGTAGTAGATAATTCAGTGCTTTCAAGATTCAATATTTTCAATAAATTCTGAATTACTTTATGCCTAAATAATTTAAATTTTAGGAAATGTTCAGGCATGCATATTGCAAACGAAGTATAAAGCATTACCGGAATAACTTAATTAAAAAAATGACAAAAAAGATAAAACCACCATATACGTCACACCATAAATAATTCCGCAAAAATAGCTTTTAAAAAACTGTCTCAAAACATTCGTTGCTCCAAAAGACTGAACAAAGTAACGTCGCCTCTCTGGGACCATACACAGAGATCAACGTTACTAGATTTTGTCCTCAACTTCACCTTCGATTCCCCCGTGGATATCCGCGCAGCGCTCCACGAGTCGCCAAAAGCCGGGCGTTCTCTCTTTCTCCCTAACGATCCATCCCCTTCAAGTTGTTGAAAATCGATAGCTCGCCAAGCACGCCAAGTTTCCAAGTGCCACTGACGTCCCCGCGAATCCTCATCCCCCCGCCAGCCTAAGAAAAAGATGCATATAGGGGAAATCAGGAGCTAGATCTTTCGTATTGGAGGACAGGGAACGGGTGGCGAGGTGGACTGGGCGCACACTGAGGCGTCCTTCGCGCATGTAGCCGCACACGTGTGTGCATGTGCATCGCGAGGCCGGCTGCTCTATCGAACGCGCTTTGGAGCCTGGGAAAAGCCGGCGCGACGCGCAGACAGAGCCCCGATTCAGGCCAGGGCCACGATCCTCCAACGCTTCCCGGTTCCACGTCCTTCGGGGGGCGCACGGGTCCATCCCCGCGTCGCGCCCTATCCTTTCGCCCCCTTGCTTTTCAATGTCACGGTCGTCTTGCTGCGCATGTGCTCTATTTCTCTCGCACGCACGCACGCGAGCCGTCTTATGGCCACTTTGTCGCTCGAGATTTTTGGGATGTAAATTTAGCGCTCTCTCTTTGTCTATTGGATTTGAAGACTTGAATTGCTGATTCAGATGCTTTTGGAGTATTTACGCAAATGAACGGAAAAGGTGCTGGTAGCCCGAGATAGGTCGATATAGAGCTTGATCGGGAAAGAGCTTTCGACGCTGCAATCTTGTTTGCGGCTGCCGTGTAAGCGAAGTTGTTTGCCTTCGTTAGCGCTGTTTTAGTTTCACGAGCGCTGTATCATGATCGGCACATTTTCGATTGGTTTTATCGATACTGCGTCATGATTTTCCACTTGAAATAACCTCAACAAAGATATGAACAAAAGTACAAAAAAGACGTGATTGAAAGTGTGAGGTGCCGAATATCTACGTTTGTATTATTTGGAATAAATAATCATGTTAAATAGTTTATTGTATTTATTAAAACGAATTGGTTTTACGTATCTTACTCTTGCATTTCAAAATGATTATAAAATTTATCTCGTTCATTATACATGAAATTATGGTAATTAAGTTTAATGATAATGCATCACAAAATACATCCGAAATAATTCGTTCGTTTTAATATTTAAAGGGATGCATGTTACCATTAAATTTTAGAGATTATATTACTAAAATACTTTGTTGAGTTATAAAATAAAATATAATAATTAATGCTCCCAATATGACAAAATTAGTTGGAACAACATTCATTTTGAATTACATTCTCTTATTCATTAACGCACTTTTTCAAATATAATATATTGACTCTCAATGGACAAAGCATGATTTTACAAAAGCTTGAATAAAAAAGCGTGCGCTAAATCAAACTTTGTATAGGCCGAATCAAAATAGTATATTGAGCAACTAGTGCGTTAAGCAAACGTTTTGCACACGGCATTTATACGTATTAAAGAAATAAAAAATAAATAACAAACGAGCTTTTTGACAAATGCTGTGTTCGACAATAATTGCATGAGTCAAGAATCAGCTTTGTGCAAAAAGTACTGAGATTCTTACATTTTATACATTAAATAAAATGCTTAGCTTTTTAGTATGCTAAGTAAAGCAGTAAGCGCTGTGCTCCAAATATTATGTCAAGTGCTTTAGTGCGCTAAGTAAAGTGCTTAACGCACTGTTTTAAGTAAATGAGTAAAACGTTTGCTTAGCAAATTAAAAATATATACCATAAGTCGAGTTTAATAGCTTTAGCGTTTCTAAAAACTATTTCACACTTGCATTGATTCCCTCCCTTTTAATAGGAATATCCGATTTTCTCTTCTTATTTTACAACGTATTATGTTTTAATAGCCAAAAATAGCTTAGTCTCTAAAAATTAAGTTTCGCATCCCCTTGGCAAGTAAAAACACAATTTCTTCAAAAATGCTTATTGCAGTCTTCGCTAAACATCCGCAATCATCATACCGTAGCAAGAAAAATGCTTACACAACCCAGATACTTTTCCTTCCGGCAATATAAATAAAAATGTAACACGCGAAGGAACCCGAAAACATCTCGAGCCAGGAAATCCCCTTTTCACCCCCGCAAGCGAGCAGGGTCAAGGTTACTCTCTTTCCGACAGTATTATCCGCATTATCTCGCGTTGGCTACTTTTCCGACGCCACGCGCCAGCCAACTGCGGAGGCTGCTGCTGCTGCGTGGAGTATCAACGACCTTAATTCCTTCTTTCCCCTTGGCTGTAATTTCGAGCCGAGGACCAAGCGAATCTAGGTCTGCATGGGCTTTATGAGGGTATAATTTTGCCCCGAGACTACAGTAACCAAGGTCTTCGCGCGCCCGAGATCGAGGACGGAAGCGAATTATTGTGTATATAGGATAACTATGAGCTTGGCCCCGGGAAAAGCCGTAATTTTCGCGCGTGCGAGGATTTCTTTCTGCAGTTTGGAGGAGATGAGATTTCTAGCCGGAGGGGAGGTGAGGGGAGTTTCCACTGTTTTGGATGGATACCGAAGGCGGATACGCAGTTGGGCAAATGCTATTCCAGAACTAATTTGAAAGTTCAAGGGTTTGAAATTGTTAGTGAAGGAGTTGGAAGAAATTTTCGTTAATTAATGAGAAAGAATACTTCAGACTTAGACCAATCACATAAACTATGATATTGCCATATCATTTTTAAAGAATATATCTTTTAATAATTTCTAGTTTACAAAAATAAATTTCGTTTTGTTTAAATGGTTTTAATTTTTTCATAGCTTAATTATTTCGCACAAAAACGAAAATCCTTTTGATCATTTTTAGATTATAAAGGTACTAAATAATATATCATAAAAAAATTTCTTTTTTGGGATAAGTTTGTTCCTCAAAGGCTCAAAATTATAAATTTATCCTAAAACTATTATACAGTTCATGTGTCATATGACGATGACAGGAGAGTAAACGTTAAACATATTTCATATATAACGATATTACAATATTAATTAAGTCAGTTCAGCCTGTGCTATGATCAATATAATCACCATAATGGATTTATACATATAAAACAAAGCTTTTTTATTCTTGTTGGTTTTCTGATTGACGATAATGCTCTTCAGCACTTTTTGGTTCAGAACTTTTTGCAAAAAAAAAAGAATTATGAGACTTTTTTACAAACTGTGACACGAACACGAGTACTTTTTATCGAACAATTCTGCTGTCCATCAAAACGTCAACAAAAGAAATATTTTTAATTTTTTATTTATTTCTGTATTTATTATTTTACAGTTTATTAAACTGTAAAAAGTATAATCTGATTATTACAAATTTTGTAAAGCTTTATCGTTTTATACCATAAAAAATTGTTTATATTTGAAATAGTGGATTGTTTTTTTAATAAAAAGAATATATAAATATTCAATTTTATTCTGTTTTTATATTTCTATATTTTTGAAGAAAAAACTGATAACTATTATACATAAATATTACTTTAAAAGAAAAAATTTCATTTGAAGGCTACAGCTTTCAATGTAAATGGATGGGAAACTTTTATTTCGTTGTATTGGAAAATGTATTGATTTTACAGTTATATAAAATTCTCTAACATTCTTTTAAATTCTTTACGTTTAATATGGTATTCGATTCGGTAACAATGAAAATCATTTTGCATGTTATATGTCATTTTGTTTGTATTCTTTTACATTGTAGTTTTGCATCAATTATATTAGGCTTAGTACAAATAGTAACTAGTATTTTCAGAATATTTTTAAAAGCTGTTTGAAATCAGGTATTGAAAGAAAAAAGTTAAATAAAATATAATTTGTAAGTTCCAAATTTTTCCAAGAATTTTTAAAAGTATTTAAAAAACAGACAATGGTTAGTTCTTTAATATAACTTTAGCGTTTTCTCCTGTACAAGCATAAATAAAGTTAAACTTTTCTCAAACTTTATTAATCAGCGGACGATAAAAGGTTTGTTCTTAACAAAAGAAGTGCCAAGGAGGTTCACTGAATAAAAAATTTTAACATTTTATCTATGATGGAACATTTTTTAAAGTTATTCAGAAAATAGTTTTCGAGAAATTCCCGCGCTTACATCCTTGACCTTTTTACTCACGTAAATTTCCAATAGATTCTCTCCTTCTCTTTCTCTCTCTATCCAATAATTAAATTCTAAACCAGCGCTTATAAATATAGCTTTATGTAGACGCGTTAGATCGCTTCTTTTTGTACTACGGGGTACATTCATCGATTATTGCATATTAACTTTTCAAGGTTTCGCACCCCTCTCTTTGTATAAAGCTTCGATGTATTGCTAAAGTAAACATTTTCTTTCATTCTATAGGTGACGGACGATCTGGCAGAGATCGGGATTTTTCTACTAGATGGCTCGGAGATAGACGAAGAATACTTCGCAACTTTAGAGCCACAGACGACCCTCATACTTCGACGACCTGGCGAAAAGCTCTTGACCGGTACGGTTGAATTTTCATTTCCTATTATTATTACATCACTAAAATGTACTTTATTTGGATGATAATTAATGAAGTCCTTGAATTAGAAATAGTTAAAAGGGAAATTGATTGGCAACATTAATTATAACTGTAATAATATTTAAGCACTGATGATGGTAACGGTATAAAATTTCTAAATATACACATACGTATGAAATTACGAAAGTCAGCTAATTGCAATAGTCTAATCTTAATTTATAGTCATTTAATAAAGATTTTCGTAATCTAATTTTGGATGTAAACAGATACAGCGTTTATTTTTTGCTCACGATAAATTGAGAATCTATATATTTTTATATATGAAAACAAATACCTGAAATCAATAGAGAGCTTTCTTTCTTTTTGTTTTCCATGGTCTGCTTACCACCGCTCATTTTGCATATCGAAATTGCCGATATTGTAACAGAAGCGGATATACTTTACCAGATGCTGAGGAAAGTGAACGAGAGCTTTTTACGGAGCGGGGACAGAGCCGCGGGCTTTCTCACGGATAAGCTCAAAATAAAGATCGCCGTGCTCAACAGGGTCCTGAATAATGACGACAAGAAGACGATGTGCAGTAAGAGGGAAGATCATCCCGAGTGGTTCGAAGGATTAGAGACGAATGCAATGACTAAGGTAAGACGATAATTCTGTATATCGGAGTTTCCAGGGCTTCTTACAATTGAATCAAATACATTAGGCTAAAAAGATTAGCTGTCCTAATGAACCGATTGTAGACTGCTCGTGTGTAAATTAGATTTAATTAAATAAAAATACCTTGGTAGAAAATTGACCATATTCTGGGCAGAATTTCTGGTCAACAAACGTTAAACTGACACTTATCTAGAAATTCTGTTCAAATAATTTCCAGAATTTTTAGATAAGTATTATTTTAACATTTGTTGGCCAGAAATTCTGCCCAGAATCTGATCAATTTTCTACCAAGATAATTATAGAATTTTAAGGTTCTAATTCTTTGTAATTAATATAGCATAATGCAAAATTTTTATTGTTACTTTTTCAATAAAATTTGATTGGGTACATGATCCTATTAATAAATTAATTTAGTTTGCTTTATTTCAAAGCATTTACAGAAGAATAGTTCACTAACATAAGATTACTCATCCAATATACTAACATACAGTTCCATTATAGGAGGCTTACTTACATCGTCGATGTCAAGACCGAATCCGAGGCTACCTGTACAAAACCATTGAACAAATCCGATCGACCGAGACTTACAATAATGATGCCAAAGCTCGCAAGCAACTGCAACGTGTGATAGTCTTCTTCAAGCTACAACTAAGGAAAGATCACTACTTCGGCTATTATTTCGATCGTAGCCGTGCAGTTAAATCCAATGCCGATAATAGCAATAACAATAGTCAGTTGGACGACGAAACGGACAACAGTTCGGAAAACTGCTGTTACGATCACTGTCCTTGTAAACTCAGTATGTCAGCTTATGAAAGGTATATTTTGATACTGAATGACAAAGATTTTTGACTTAACATTGTTTTTAATAATATTAATTCACCGTGACATAATTCACATATTATGATATAAGATAACAAAAATCAAACATAAATTCGAATTAACAAATCTTTACCTATCATTAGGTATATCCTTGGCGTAGGTGATGATGAAGTTGACGCAAAAAAGTTTGTGCGAGCAATAAGAAAGGATCAAGAAGGAAACTTGATCGAACAAGATCTAGACAAGGAAGAACTACATGCGACTGAAGAAAAATGCCCCTTTGATATTGTGGAAAGAAACAAAGATGAAATGGTAGCGATATGCGATCAGAAAGGAGAATTCCGATGTAGTGGCGTTTGGAACCTTGACGAATGTTTGTACGCTGATAGACACAAGATCAATCCTTATAGGTCGAAAGAGGAACTCGTTATGTTCTCCACTTGGAATCTTGATCATAAGTGAGAGTCATACATTTTTTAGATGAACACATACTTTATGTGTATGCATACAATATTTAAATTATAGAGATCTAGTTTCTAAAAATATCAATCAATGATAAATTTCTTATTTTTGTTATAAAAAGAAAAAAGTCACTGTAACAACAATTATTATTTTAATGTTTACAATAATTTACTTTAGAAGTAAAGATATTTTTCTATCATTAGTCTTTTTAAAATTTATTTGATTCTTAATTATTTAATGAAATGAAAACATTATTCTTAATCTTAACATTATTCTCTAGACGTTATTGTAGTTATTCACTAAAAACTAGATTCTTTGACACAATTTTTTTTTTCTTTCAATTTTAATACATAATACGTTAAAAGAATAGCATATTTCTTGTGGTACTTAAATTACGAATTTTCGCTATTGGCTATTAATTTAAATCATCAAATTATATTATATTTTAATTAAAAATTATTTAACATAAATTTGTGTTGCAGGATTGAACGGTCGAGAACTTTAGTGCCACAGATACTGGAAGCTTCAAAGAAGGGTGAAATAGAAGCTAAGGACGCCCTCGAGTTTTACAACAACCTCTTTACTGTAAAGAATCTAAGGCTCGTGCACATAGTATGCCACGACAAAGGATCGCACAAATAAACATCCACTGAATATATAAACTCGATAAACCTTAAATAACTCAGAGGAAAATGAAAGCATCCGTGATATCTTTAAAAAATAACATCAGTGTAGAGAAGATAAAAATTTATTTAGCATAGAAAAATCTCTACATATAACAACGTAGATTAAAATCAGAGGACATTATGTAGATATATAATACGTATAATAGTTGTTACGTTTAGTGGATTATATAGCTTAGCGATTGTTAAAGTTGTATCGTTATTAACCATGGACGAACTTTTGTGTGATGAATTCTCGACTGAATTTTTCGAAGATTCCTCTCGTCGAAAAAAGTCTTTAAAAGTTTTCTTCCCTTCGATTTGATACGCTGTTTTCTTTATCCGGTCCTATTTGAAGCCAGCGACCCAGGAAAAAGATTTTCTAACTTTTCCTTCCCTTGACTTTTCGCTGACTGTTTTCTTAGAGCGTTCGAATATAATTTTAGCAAGCGTGTTGCACTATCTAAAAGTTGTTTAAGGTATTTTACGAGTTGTTTATGAGCTCTTGAAGATGTGCCGTTACGCGCGCGGGATGCTTAAGAATTCGATTTTTCTCATAAATGTCACTTATGTTGTTCCATTTCAAGAAAGTTACTTAATGATAAAGGTAACATTGTATGAAAGTTTACTTCAGATGATTATTTATAATTAATGTTTGAATGTGAACCTAAAAGATATATAATCAATATAAAGTGCCGACTTTTAAAAGTTTCTATTTTCAATAGCTTTTAAAATTGATTAAAGAAATTATTATATGTAAGCTTACAAGTTACATAGAAAATAAAATGTTTAGATGAATTTTATTAACTGAAATAGATTTTCTCTAAAAAGCGAATTTATATAGACTTTTATGGTAGAGAAATTTCTTTACTTTAAAGAAAATATTATTAAAAAGAGAGATTCAATTTCGAACAAATTGTTATTCTGAAAGATATTATATAAACTAAAACCGTACTGTAATTACCAGTAACAACATTTATAAGAGCAATGTTAGAAAAAGCACTTGAAAGGTAAAAATTCTTGAAAAACAGTCAGCGTAACTTCCGTGCAGATATATATTTTTAATGGATAAAATGCGGCTGGGGTAAATGTTCCATCACAAAAAGTTTTGACAAGCAGCTTCAGCTGCTTTTTCACAACTACTTTCAAGAAAAAAAAATCAAAGAAAACGGAAGTAGAGAAAGAAAGCGAGCGATATAATAGAAGTTCTGATATATACACAAAGTTTTACAGATATCTGCGATATACTATATACACAGGCGGTCAACTTGCGAGCGCAAACAAAGAAGAAAAAAACGATGAGGGCGAGCGCGCAAAACGCGCCGTTGATTTATGATCGCCCTCCGGTTCCCACTCACCCTTGATCTATGTTGCCTAGGATAATTCACTTCCCTTGCGTATATATCTAGAGCAGTGGACCGAATTCGTGCGGATTAATCTGGAAAGCGAACAAAGCGAATGCGGATGTAAGCGTTAAGACTAATTTGTTAGAAGATCTTTGCTTCTTATGCCGGTTGTTGTTTGTGGCATTAATATTTCTTTCTCTTCTCATTCTAATATAAACAATTCTACAATAATGTGTTTAAGTTATCTCCGCTTGTAAATCAATCGATAATCAATTGTATCCTGTCATCAGTTAACTTTTTATCAAACAAAAACAACCATTGCTATCTTTTATTATATTCAGCAAATCTAAATAGAGAAAGAAATTAATAATACTTAAAGATATGTAACCAACGCTCTCGCTTTTAAGATTGAAACCTCCTGTTTATTTAGGATTTACGATCAAAATGCAGAGAAAGCCACCCTTCCCTCTTGACGAATTTTTCGGCCATGAATAATCCAGTGTAAGCACGCGGTCGCGACATCTTCCAACGGTATTATAAGCATATGTATCATATTCTTTTTTTTCCCTTCAAAAAATGTTCGATACTTAAAACCGCGTGCGAAGGACTGCACCGTGAAAAAACAGGGTAGCGAGCGACTTTTAGAAACATAAACTTTAGAGCAAGCAGCGATGACCAAAGCGCTGAGAACGTGGTAAAAGAACGTTCAAGGCGCTACTTGTCCGAATCGCAGGATTTTTATGGCAACGAGTGCTATTATTATTTGCTGATGCAAGCAAAAATTTTTACGTGAATTTTTTTTTTAACATTAGGGTGGATTAAATGTACAAGCTGGTATAGTAGATGAAAAAGAAATTTTGTTATTTAAGCTTTTCGATTGTACGACGCGTTTGATTATGATTATATAAAAAATTTTGTATAATAATTGATTCCGTTTATAACTTGAAAAAATGCTATAATGGTAGATCAAATTTTAGATCTAAGTTTATTAATTCTTTTATTGCATTCTCTTTTAAAATTTATATTTTATATGTTTTTATAAAATGTATGTTTGCACTTTTATAAATTAAGCCATATTAGCCTTTGTTATCGATTTGTTAACAATTTGCAACACATCAGTACTGAATACTTTTATTTTGGATATGTTTTGATGGCTAATATTGTCGTTGTAGAAGTCAATGTCGTCGTAATAGTTTTTATTTGATTTTTCCAAACGAAATGAAAACAATCAAATTAAGTTATATAATAACTAAAAAAGAATGTTAAGTTCAAATTATATGTAGATATAATTAAAGCTTTTAAAATTTCTGAACTTTCATAAAGATGGAAAACACTATTAGTATTTTTCTAAGGATGCAAAATCATATTTACTATTTTTCGAAAAAGCAAAATTAATATTTAGAAAAACTTATACATATTATATGTATTATGAAATGCAAAAGAAAAGTATGAAGCAAAATTAATGATATTTATAAAATAAGAGCTATCTGCATTACATTAAGAATATTAGAGAACATTTTTATATAGTTACAGTTCAATTATAAAAATGTTTTCAATTCAAATCATAATAACATGACTTGCTAATTGTCTAAACTAATAATTGTATGTCAGATAAAACTTTACGAAAATATGTATTCTACTTTATTATTTTAGCTATTAATATTAAAAATAGGATTTTTCCGGGTTCTTTGATACTTTTCTGATGCTCGAATTTCTGTTTAAAACTTTAATATTATTACGAAAATTATTTGTGAATGAAAAAAAAGTTAAAATGTTAATACCACTCGATGCTGTGATAGAGAAGTAAATACAACTAACCATAAACAATTTTCATTTTAATAAATCTTGCAAAAAATTATAAGTTTACTAATTTTGAGCTTTCAATTGATCGCTGTAATTCATAATCATTAAATATTCATATAATAGTGTTTTGTATGAATTTCTTAAATTTCAAGAACTTTTAGATGTAATAACTAAAAACTCACTGAATGCATCATATATTAATATTTTAAAATCAAATGTTGGTCACAGCGATCAGTTAAAATTTTCAAATACAATCATAAACCAACAAATTTGCTATTATTAATAATAATGTTAATGTCTAGCAAATAAGTGTAATTTGATCGCAGAAAAAGGACAAAAACAATCAGATATGTTATTTACAACTTAATGTATATATTTTCTGAGTAGCATTAGTTAAATCGACGTGAAGCCCAGACATTGTTTTGAACTTTTAAAACACTTGGCGTAATAAGTTAGCTATTAATCTTATCTCTCGTTGCTTTTGCAAACATGTTCTGTGGCTTCAGAACTACGAATGTATACGGAAAAATTCATCTTTGTTTCATTAACATATTTTTATAACTTCGTTTTTCTAATTTGAAGTAGCTATTTTTAAGTTTGTAACGTAGTAGTTATAGATAAATGAGGCTACTATCAAAATATGCGTGATATTATCAACAAAATACTGTGCATTTGCGTGCTCGTAAAGAGTTACGTATACTTAAAAAAGTGCATTGTAATCGTTTAAACATGTGTAAGATAAAAAGATTTTACCAGAGCGATGTTGTGTAAAAATACAGATGGATATTTTTGGATGGATATGTATATTGTTAAGAATCTGATAAAATTTGACAAGTAGGTACAATTACTTATTAGAAATATTTTATTAGATAAGAATTTTATTTGAAGTGTAAAAACAATCGAGATTTTTATTTTGTGTAGAACTTTTGCAGATTCTTGATGAAGGATAAAATGATAATAATAGTGATGTGTATTTTTCTTAATGTCAGTGTATAAAAGTATATATTCCTACTAAAATAAAAAGCTATCCTTACAACCAATATTTTCAAATTTAAAAATTGAAAAATGCGTAACAAACAATTTCCATATAAATTGTAGTATTTACACCTTTAGTTGCAGCTGTAGTATTTACATAATTTCTTTATACATATTTCTTTCAGCTGTAAAAATGGATAAACTTTATTGAAAACAATAAATTTTATTTGCGAAGAAAAATTTCTAATTATCGATTTTGTTTTATTATAATTTACTATAAATGATTTTAGTGCAATAGTATTTTTTAATCAATTTTACTCAGTCTTGCCCATAATCCATTTTCAGCTGCAGTCAGAAAATTACTTTGGTCGTATTTCAGAGGCCCCTTCATTTTTAACGAACTTTCAATATTACACTTACTTAAAATCTCAACTAAAATTGTTTTAACCGTCATAATTCCATACCGCATCCCAGCGCACATTCTCGGCCCTTCGCTGAATGGTAAGAAGGTAAATTTAGTTATCTCACTCTTCCTTTCTTCATTAAACCTGTCTGGATCAAAAACTTCTGGAACATTCCAATATTTCTTATCGGTATGTAAGCTCTGAACTGGAATAGCTACTAAATGCCCTGGTTTTAGGCAACAAATTTGTCCATCTGATCCTTGAAGTGTGATTTGCTTAGTACAAACTTTTACAGAGACACCCAAAATCGGATGCAATCTCACGGTCTCATTAATAATTTGGTCCAGGTAAGTCATGTCCTTCAGAGCTTCGTAACATAATGTACCTTCATATTTCTCCAACGTTTCATTGATCTGTTCTCGGGCTTTTACCTGCATTTCTGGATGGTATGATAGTTGGTAGACAGCAAAAGCAGCAATGGAAGCAGCTGTTTCGTATGCATCGAAAAAGTAGGAGCTGATATGGCCCATAACAACTTCTACATTAGGTTCTTCCATATCTTCGATCGTCATTTGAAGATAATCTTCAACAAGTACATTATTTTCTTTTCTATGTTGCAAAACATCTGCTATTACATTTTTGAAGAAGTTAGTCATTTCTCTCGGCAAAAAACTAATTCTGAAAATCGCTGCGAGATTTGGAAGATAAAGAGATATTATTTGTTTTATAACACTGATATTAGTAAACGGAACCAGATTTTTTAGAGTATCGTTGAAGTTCGGCGAATTGGTATTAGCTTCAAAACAGTGTCCCTCAATTCCGAAGGCAGTGTTCGCTACGAGCTCACCGGTAAATTTTATAAAAGTCTCTTTGAGCTCCAATTCCGTACTGACGTCCTTTGCGAGAATTTTATCGAGATAAGCCTCAAATTTAATGGACACTTGATGCACAATTCGAAAGAGAATTTTCAACTTCTTTTGGGACATGTTGCTGATCATTTTCGCTCGTGAGTCTTTCCACGTCTGGTCCATTGCAAAAAATGGATTTTTTGCCATAAATGGATCCAAGTCATCGTGCAGTCGTAGCATGTTGTTGTGGAAACTTTGAAAATCTTTGACCAAAACAGTTCTTACTAATTCTGGATCCCGAATAACTAACACAGGCGTACGCAGATAAAACATTCCAATCATGCTCGTATTTGAAGAACATTTTGTATATAATTTATTACATATCGTTGACAAATTCTCTCGAATTAAAAGTACCGGTAAAACATTACCGATTCCTGGAAGAATATCGGACACATATTTCACTCCTTGTTTTTTAAAGAAATTATATGCACTGGTTAAATAATAATAAATAAGAGTTAGGATTACGATGGAAAACAAAAAAATAAAAGATAATTCCATTGCTTTCAAAAGACCGACTATGACTGAACTTACTACTTTTAAATCATGGACGCTTACGCAAGTATGTTTACACGCTCATCTCATACACGTGACAATCAAACACACTAGTATCGCTCTCCCTACTCTCTTTAAGCGCAAGAGATGGAAGGAACGTCGGGCTCTCGGCTAACAGCAGTTAAGATCTCCGTGCATTTTTATTTCTTGAAAAAGAAATTAGCAAGTTTAAGGAAAGATAAGAGTATTTATTACAGGTCCTTTTCCAATAACTATCTTTATGACAGTAACGAACTAAAAGTTTGTAAAAACAATTTTCGACCCTGGAGATTGTACACTATTACAAACCACTTTTCAGGGATGTGAGGCTTCCGCGAGTTACTCAAAAAGAGTCGTCGATACAACTTAATCAACTAAAGGCAACCAATGCAGCATGGAAGGCTTTTTTCACTTTCATTCATAAGAACTAGATGGTAAGACAATGAAGAATTGACGTTGCGTTAGATATAAAAATCCCCGGCGACTCGAGAAGAAAAAACTAACGATATAGATCAGTCACAATCAATTAATCAACACTATCAATATACATCAGTTAGAGTGCGTCTTATCAAATATAAATTTCAGAAGTTGATAAGAATATCGTTTTATCAATAAGATTTATTGAAACTATAAGAAATATACGTATTTTGTTAATATTTCACTTTCATAGTATGCTCCATTATTCTCCAATGATTTTGAAAATCATAATTTTATGTTTATGAACATGCTTTTTTATTTTTAACTCTATAATGCTAATAAATGGTGAAGAAAGATTTCTGGCATAATAAAGATAAAAAAGCAATCTTTTGGTAATCAACAAATATCATTGCTTTGAAAACACTGAGTTGATTGCTTCATTATAAAAATACGATTGGGAATACCCTTGTATCATGTAAACTTTTGATACTGCTTAAACGATAACATATTATCAATACATAACAGGGAAAAGTTTTTTAAAAAATTGTAAAAATAACATGTATACAGATTAAAGTCATCAATACACATTAAAAACAGTTAAAATTCACTGTCTCATTCATTATATTTTTCTCATCTCGGTCAAGTGAATAAATTTATATCTATGTACGAATTAATTTCATTTTCATTTTCTTTTAATATTATGCAGTTGAAACAATGGCGAAGTCACAAGGTGGATAAACTGAATTTAAAGGCCAACGGACAATGTAAAACGTGCGGTAATTCTTAAGCCCCGGCGAGTACCGTCCGTGACTCTCTCGGTAAATTAAGGGCTAACGCGAAAATTAAAATAAGCTGGAACGGCAAACAGAAAAATTTTACTTAATTAAGGGAATTTAATTTCGAATACGTGATAAAAATATTTTAAAGTCTTTCTTTTTTATCATTCTCATTATTTTTGGGGTTTCAATAATTATATAGTTTAACAAAATTTTGGCTAGTTTGTGACAGAATTTTCGATACTTTGCAACAATAAGAAATATGAAAATATAAGTGAATAAGACAAATAATATTTCTTGTTATTGTTAGATTTACCTATCAACGATGTTCCTTTTTATACAATCAGTAGCTTGAATTTACACAAATAAAATAAAATTAAAATTAATACTTTTTTCTTGTCAACAATATATGCCAAGGAAATAACTTTCAAACTAAATTCTTTTTATAACCATGAAGCCTATCTTTCCTTTTTAAAAATAAACAGTCGTTCACAAAGAGTAATCAGCAATAAAGGATATTAGATAAAAATATATAAAAAAAAATACAGAGGCGACGATGAAATTGGCAGTCGTATCCGTAGTCGTGGAAAACGCATCAGAAGAGCGTAGACCTAACGTCTCTTTAGCATTTTTTTTTCGTCGTCGCTCCCTACTGAGGGGGGTCCTAAATAAATTTTGATTTCGCGGCTCGCTGGCTCGAGTGCACCTCTATGGGCGCGCAAATTATCCCGCAATATGTTGCCCATTCCGCGCACGCGGGAAATCGATGGCTGCGTGCGTGCGTGGAAATACACAATTGAAGGGCGATTATTTTGAATCAGAGCGGAGTCTGCGTTTGATTCGTGTGGGGTTGGTTTGCTTTTTTTGTTCAAGTTAGTCAGAGTAAGTTTGGAGTTTCAATATTGAAATAATTATTGCTTGATATTGTTTTCATTTTATACTTACTTGAGCGTGAGTTGTGAAATGATAAAAATTGTACACTTTTCATCAGATGATGAATTAATTATGCTTGAATTTTTAAGTATAAAACTCGTAAAAATATAATATACGCATTTCCTGAAATAAAGAAAAAACTTGTTGAATCATAATATTAAACATCTCGTGCGATATAATTAAATTTATTCTATACAAAGTTTTCTTATTCTTGAAATGATTTTAATCATGATCTAGGTAGTCACGGCTCGACGATCTAGCGTGTTTACACATTTGTTTTGTTACAAACATGTTATTTTGAACTTGAAGAGGGCTTAGGAGAAAAATATAAGTTTTTCCCTGTATAAGGTCGAAACGTTGTTAACAATCAAAACAAAAATTTCTTGATAGTATAACCATTTGAGTCTTGATCTATTTATACAAAGTTTTTTTATTGACAATGCGTTTATTCGCTATATATTAGAAGTATAACTAGATCATACGGCCGCTACGTGACCGGAGATTAGGTTAACTACTTATGGTTAAAATTGTCAACAAATAAAAAAAAAATAAATAAAAAAAAAATAAAAGAACACATCATTTCAATCAGTCAGATAACGAATAAACTGTCAATAATAAAATACACATTAATTTTTTATAAAGGGATAATTAAGGTTCACAAAAAAAATAAATATTCTTTATTTTGTAAACAAATATATGCTTACACATTCTTAATCACACATCAGTTTGGATTTTCGTTTTCCTCAACTATTTGCAGGGGACAATATTAATTTACGCATATCCCCGACTCCATTTATTCATTGTAAGACCCTTCTTTTCATATCGCTGTAATAGAACCGTTGTTGCCGCCAACGTTCAGATTACGCGCTCACGTGCGCGCAAGTTTTTGTGATTCTAATTCAAGATCAATATTTGCATTCGCCAAACGAAATGAAGAGGATCGCTTGCGTGTTATAATACTTATATATGAAACGATCGAATTGTCGTTACACTCGATTAAGTCTTTGTCAGTCGTCGGAAACGCTGTCCCTCTTCCCTCATTCACAGCTTGATAGCGTTATTGGCTCTAAGCTGAAATGAATGTATTGATTCGTGGACAAAGCTATAAATGTATTTCTGATAACTAAATTTTAATGTTTTATTGTCATTTTAATATGATGAGTGTAAAATATGTCTGTTTAAGTAAATTGTTGCTATTTAAGTTGATTAAATAAATTTTCTTTGTAAATTATTAAATTACAATTAGAGAAAATTACAGGAAGACTATTTTATTACTATATTTTTTATTTTATATTATATAATTATTTTATTATAATTTAAATTCACCATTATCTTTATATTTTATTACTAAATTTTAGCATAAAATAAGAAATATGTAAGCGTTATTTAACAATGTATTTTTAAGCTGAAATTCTCTGTAAAAGCTTTTTCCAGCATGACAGTTAATTAACTAAAAGATTATTCAATCACTTAATTCCCTTGATAACGTCGCTAAAATACCATCGACAAACGAAAAATGTAACAAAGTTACGTCCAAGTCCCGCTTGATTAAATTCTTCCGTGCACCTGCGATTCCACCCCTCCCCCCTTTCCACCTTTTCCGCAACTCTTTTTGACTCGCTCTCCTTTTCGCCTCCCACAGGGCAGGTCGTGTCCACTTAAACTCGAATCATCCGCGTAGCTCGCGTCGCTCGCTGCACCTTGAAATTCGATCACTCTCCACCTGCAGCCGATATCCTTTTATCGGTGTCCGATCGCCGCTGTGCTCGCTGGATTTAACTCGCCCTTTTTTTTGAGGCCGCTCACGGTAGTATAACGTACGAGCGAACAATGGCTCAGCGCCCGAAACGGACAAAGGTGTGTATAACTGCTGCTTTTGCGGCGCTTTATCGGCGGAGAAGAGGGATTAGTCGACGTTGAATTTTAATCCAGGTTAGCGGAGAGGCTTTGATCGGAAAAATGCAATTAGCAGACACTAGCGACGCGCGGAGAGTTGAGCGGCGCATGTTGTGAAGAAATTATCCAAAACGCGTGCGTGGGTCGAAAATATGATTTTTTTTCAGAAAATGAATTATGTTGTATATTCTTTTGTTTATATCTTAGAGATAAATTAGGCTTATGTATCTTAGAGTTTATTAGAATAAAAATAAAATTTTTTTAATGAAACAGTAAATGTTTGTAACATTAAATTTCGAAATAAGTGGTAAGCTCATATTTTTTCCGCCCGCTCGGAAAAAATGCGTGGTGTTAAAACGTGCTTTACGCACGTCGTGCGGAAAAATTGTGTTCGATACTCTAGAGAGAAAGTAATTTCAACCTCGTGTGACCTTTTCAGCCTCGCTCCGCTCGGGCGCAAAAGTCTACATGAGGTTAAAAACTTTTAAAGGTTTGTTGAAAGACAATTTTTCAAATTTAATATTTCTTATTAATATTTAATATTAAACAACAGAACCAATCGACCATATCTTACTTATCTAACACAATTTAAAATACAAACACTCTCCTCTGAAAAAAAAATCTATTCTTCCGTACCTCCTATTCCACTCAGCTCATCCACACAGCCGTAACTCTCTTTCTCTCCGCACTCTTCGTCCCTCAAGCATCTTCATCATCCTCTCTTTCCGCACCTCGGCTATGCATTTCCCTCGGCGGTCCAAGGTCACAGCCGGGCTTAACATTTAAAATACTAATGTCACGCGTGCAGGCCGCCGGTGCCCAGGCATTTCCTCCCTCTCGCGCGCGTCTCCAGTCTCGTAAAACATCGCAAAGCCTCCCCCAAACCCCACCGCGGCTGATCCCGAGGATCTTCCTGAAAGGGGTCGTCGTCGTCGTTGTCGTGGAGACATGTCCCACGCATAAGTAAGAATACACGCGCGTGTTATCTCGCGCGCGAATTTATGCGAGCGTGCGCACATTTTTGCGAGAGCGAGAGAGAGAGAGAGAAAGCGCGGGGATCTTAGAGGCGCGAGCATAAATTAATGGCGCGCGTTAAGATTATGGTTTAGTGCCGCGGCGGCAGCGGGGGTGTGGGAGAGAGGCTTACGCACTTGAGTCGCTCCCGGCCCTGGCTGACTTGAGTTATTGTTATTAAGTTTGGTGGCGGGTGGTCGAAGGAATGGAAGGTATATAGAGAGCGTTTTATTAGAAGCTGTATCATGGCTTTATTTTGGATTCATGGTGTCGTTTTAAGTGTATCTTTCGGGGCGTAAATTTAAGGAGAGATGCCTGGGAATTTGAGTAGGGTACTGAGTTTTCTTTTGCTTTTGTGATTTACAAATTTTATTTGAATACGGTAAGAGTCGTATAATTATTGTATAGATTATGTGTATCTTTGAATATTGGGGATTTGTATGACTTTTTGTTAAAAGTGTATAATGATAGAAATATCGGAGACGGAGAAGTTAAAATCAGAAGTTACATGTGTACTTTTATTATCTGGCATCTATTTCAAATTATCACTCTTGACAATTCTTCGTTTATATTCTATAACTCTAACTTCAATAAAATTTATTGAAAATATATTGAATTAGTAAGTTATGATATAATTGTTATCTTATTGTTAGATGGATAAATTTATTACATAAAAAGACACCATACCTATACGTATCCAATACAATTTATTAATTTAAACTAAATCCAAATAACGAATTAAATAAATAAACAAATGCAGAAACATTACCTTTCATTCCAGCTATACGCAGCCCGCAAAATATTCATCAAGCCACTACTATCCCTTCTTGTCAAAATCCTCAAAAATAGACAACGAACAAGACACCCACTCGCCAAAAAACAAGGCAACGAAAAAGAATGGATCGCCAGGTGAAAAACGTCACGCGTCCAGGTAGAACGGCGCCGCAAGACGCGCTCCATGGAAATTGCTTTTGAATTATTTGAAGGTAGGAAGCTCGTAGGATCTAATGCCGGGCGATGGCCGGGCTCCGCGCGTTTAAATTGTAATTGCGCTCGCTCTTCCTCTAATCAGTAATTTACGACTGGCACCGGGCCTGCGTAAGGAAGAACTCGTGTATAGATATCGCAAATGAGAGACCGGAATACGTAATGGGCTTGTACATCGCGGATATGCGCGGGGAGAGGAATGGGAATCGGAGGGTAATTGAAAGTAAGACGAGAGTGGCAAAAAAGGGCGGCTGGGAGGCGAGAAAAAGATGGATCAAAACATTATAGAGATTTGGGATTATTCCATTTTTTAATTGGCTGAATTTTTCAAGATATTAAGAAATGCTGAAAATGGAGACATTTTTTGTAAGACATTTTCTTGTAGTGCAGACGGATAGAATGAATATTTCAGAGTTTTGGAATAGAAACTTGTTTAAAAATATATCGTTGTATAGATGTCTATATTTGGAAATGTCTGAAATTTGTTTTAGACCGTGTCTGATTAAATATCTGATATTAAATTTTATGCATTACAGTTAAATTTAATATTTATTTAATAACCTAAATATGATTTTGTGCTTTAATATTTAATACAAGTTTTGAAAGACATTTTTAATATGAAACTAACTAAGCGTAAATAACAAATAAAATTCATGAATATAATGATGCAGATGTAATAAATATATATGAGAAAGACAAAATATTCAGTACAGAAAATGGGAGTGAACCTTTATTATTTTTGCGGATTTGCGCGAGGGCAACAGCGGTTTCTCTCCGTTCTTTCTTGCCAGGACGAAGATTCGCGGTGTAAGGGGAAGACTATGCAAATGAATTATGGTAATCCATCAGTCGAAATACTCCCGAGCTCTGCAACGAGAAAATATGGACGCGAGACAGAGAAGAATTTATAAATTATTGAAAGTGCGGCGAAGTCATTTTTACTTTGCGCAATGGAAACTGAATGATTCAACTTGCCTCTAAAGTCAAGAGATTTTCCTCGCGAGCTTTGCATTTTTAACTAGTTTGCTTTGGAGTCATCGAAAGTACATACTAAACTACTTTAAATTACTTCTCAAAAGATTTAGCAATTCCCTCTGTTTTATAACGCTAATTTGAATCTACATATTCATCTAAGAACTAGTTTAGAAGTGTATATTGTGTTTACTACTAACCACTCCGAATATCACGATGGAAATGGATTTTTTAATGTATTTTAATCTAACAAAGTAATTTAATGCATAGCAGGAGTCTATCCATCGCACAAGAATCTCAATTAGAAAATTACTTATAATTTTTTGCTCCAAACTATTCATGTTTCTATCCATAATGGAGTTCTGAACGCTTTTTTACTTCAAACTCTCACGAACAATCTTGAACATTTATGATATATCCCTAAAAGAGCGCAAATGTAACCAACGTGTCATTAAAAAATAATACTTTCTTTCATAAATCATTTCTTGACTTATAATTTGAAGTTTCTGATACTTACGTTTTACAAACGTATACATATACAAATATATTTCAGTTTACAAATTACGGTAAAAATAAAATCAATTATTTTTGTATCATATATTTAATAAAAGTATTTATCAGTCTGGTATAATTTTAAACCAGAAATTTAGAATGTACAAACTTTTTTATAGAAAATATGTAAGTATTTTTAGTAGATTTTCATTTTAAACAGTATTAAATTTTTATTTTTTAATTTACATTACAAATATATCTTGAAGTTTAATTTAGTTAACCTCAAAAATTATAATTACATTAATTGAGGAGTTTTATATACATAAAACAAATATTTTAAAGTATAAAATTTGTTCTTTAATTTTATTATCTCACAAGTAATTTCAAATTATCTATCGTTAAGCTTATTATATTCCTTTATTTAAATCTATTATTATATCTGGAATAAAAAATCTGTTGATTCATCGTAAAATTAATCGAATTACGAAATAAAGTGTATTTTATTAATAATTTAATTATTGATTTTAATTTAAAGCACCTATTTTTAAAAAGCTAAGTCAATTAACAACGAATTAGCAGTAAATCAGTTCTTTTAAACTACTTCATTTTTTGTGTAAGTAAAATTGTAAATAATTCTTTTATACTATCAACCTCCATACTAAGAAACAAACAATCTCTTTTTTCAGCTCCTTCTATCCATCTCCTACTGTACTCCCTTATTCGTTAATTCTTACTTCTCTTTCTTCTCCACATCCATCCTCGCTATTCGTCTGGCGAGCTTCCTCTTGCTCTCTCTTGCGGATCCTATATTGGTTCGCGTGGCGCGCGATGCCCCCCCCCCTGCTGGGCATAGATCAGAAACCGCGCTCCACGTGTGACCGATTCGTAAATCATCGTTGCTAGTAAGTGCACTATAAGTAGTGGGGTCATCTTCGTGAGCAGAGCGGCAAATTTTAGAAGAACAAAAACGGGTAACGAAAAAAATCGATACTAAAGAATGAGGTCAAGATTAGAAAAAAACGGGAAGAGAAATGGGAATGTGAAGTTTTCTAATGAGGCTAGATACATCAGATGGATAATTAGAAAGCGAGTAGAGCACGTTATATAAGAAAGGATGATAAAGTAAGCGAAGAAGAATAATAGCAGGATCGGGTAAAAGAAGTGTTGGAATATCGATGATGAGAAAAATGTTCACCTTTTACCGTATTCATCCACGATACATTCACCAATGAAGAAGCAGAGCGAGAAAATCAAGACCCAAGGAGGAATAATCCGGTTCTTCTTTCTTCTACCCATCTTCTTTTTCTTCGACGCAGTAAGAGATATAGTCCGAAATTACGGAAGCCAGGTAAGAAATAAATAGCGGAGCGAAGTGACTCGCGATTTTTCGAAAGCCGGTGTGATACCTTCGCTGCTGGCGCAACTTTTCTCTTCTCGCCCAACAGCTAAATATTTACGGTCCACGCGGCGCGCGCGCTTTTAATATTAAGAAAATTAATGCGCGCTTGATAAACTCGAGGCGCACCTGCTTTCTGCGATCTGTCGCGTATATATGAGTCGAGAAAAAGCTTGGCTCGAGAGCGAATGCGCGGGGATTAGGGCGAGAAATGGGACGTTTGAGAATAATTTAGTACTTACTTAGGGAGCCGAAATGAAAAGCGATAGATTTCGAGGGCGCAAGGGGGCCGAGAATTGAAGTGCGCCCGCCGCGCTGAAGTTGGGACACTTATCTTGGCGGCGAAGTTTAATCTTTTGCCAGCGCCGTAATGCAGCTTCTAAGAAAGATTATTTCTGTATGTATGACTGTTAGTAGACGTTGGGATTACAGTTAAATAAAGAACTGCGAAATAGTAGAAAAAGTTGAATTGAAAAGTATGATAATAGATGATGATTTAATAGAGGTGAAATTAAGTACTGATAAATGCTGCATCCTAGCAGAATAACCAAGTTTTAAATGATCTAAATATTTTATATGAAGTAAGTTTGTTTATTCTTATTTCAAAAACTTACACATCCGTTGATATCGAAAATTACTTTCTGTATTAACTAAACATGACCATCCACAATTGCCTTGCAAACAAATCGCTTAAAAAACAAAAAGAAACTAACAATCATCAATGCAATTCGACTTTCCCCTATCAACCGGTGCATCCCAGTGCGATAAACCTACCTTACGTACGTTCATCCGCAGGTATTCCCATCTCCAGATATCGCTCAACTTTTTCCTCTCGCTCAGCTCAGCGCTCAGCTGCTGTCGACTCCCCTGACAAATGCTCTCCCCTTTTCCGCGGTTGGACCGTTATTTCGCCTCGGCCAGCTCGCCGGCTCTTTCTTCAGATCTTCAGGGGAAATCCCTTTAAGCAAGGTCCACTTTGCGGGCTTTCCGCGACGCGGCGACGCGCGGACCTTTATTTCTGAGCGTTTTTAGCGAGGCGAGCTTGACCTTTTCGGTGTCGGGGGGCTTAAAGCCTTTCGACGACTCGCGAGTGAAGCGAGGTCGAGGAAGGAATGCTCGAGGAATGAGGAGGATGAACAATGTTATGAATGGTTCGACAAAGCTATAATGTAACGGGTATGATATTTTCTTACATGATACATGTACATATAAATTCTGACCGGTCGTAATTGTCCGTTGTAATAAAAAGGAATGAATAACAACTTAGCCCAATAAAACCCATCGAAAGCGAAGCAAATATACGATTCCCCTAATCCAAGATTAGTACAAGCCGTACACCCAACCCGTATACATCATCGGCGATAAATTTAATATTAGATAATATGATCTCCAGGGCCTCGTATAAGCATACGAGCCTCGGCCGTAGATACCCCATATATATAAACTGCAGGCCTCGCGCAATTATTATTAGAACACAACGGTGGAAAGACATAGTTTTCCACATATCGAAGACGATTACCGCAGCGAGAAGCTTGCAAGGCTGCAGGCCGCTCCATAAATCGCAATGCACAATGGGCCGGCGCACAGAAATATTTAACTCTTGCACATAAAGAAGCTTTTTATCGTCCGGCTGTATATAACTCTATCGGGAGGCCCCATGAAAATCAATGACCAGAGAGCTGCTGCGAGGAGAGAAGAAGTACGGCGTGGCGCGAGGCAATAAAAGGAGAACGTGAGAGAGCGACGAATGATTGATAACGCTGATTATTTTCGCGTTTCGAAGCGAGCCTCGAGCCTCGGGGGGTGAGCGAGGTATATAAAGATTAACGCGGCCATGGAGATTCTTGGAGATGTGAGTGCGTTTTAGTGGTGATACAATGCGGCTTGAAATTGCGTGTTTTCGGTGGGAAGCACTGGACGAATTATCGATGTTGTATGGTGGGCTGTGTGATTCAGGTTTGGAAAGTATCGGTTCACGGAAGAGAAATGATGTGCATTTTATTTGAGGACTGTGTTTGAATTAATTCTATTGGACAGAGTCTATCCAGTATTTGTTCGTAATTTTTATTTCTAAATATTTTTAGATTAATTGAAGGTATTAACTTATGCAAAAGCAAGCGTCCTGATCTTATTTTATAGTAAAAAGATTAGATATATTAGTTATTTTATATTTATTACGATGTTCTTGCTTTAGTATTATTGTAAATCGAAATTTAACCAATTTCAAAACCGCATGTTTAATCAAGTGCACTTTAATTTATGAGCAATTTCGATCTTTGTTCAGCAGAAATACGAGAGTAAAACGATTCTAAATCCATTCCCAGCCATCCACAAAATCGCATGCTCAACTTACCCCAGTTTCTGCGCCACTAATCCAAAATAACACTCAAAAGCCCATATAAAGGCCGTGAAAAGACCATCCACGAGCACTATATATGTTCGAGAGTCGCAGGAAAGAAAGTCAGAAAAAGAGGAGTCGACGAAACAGAAGGAGAGCGGAGAGAGAAACGAGACTGCCTCTTGGATATTAAGGGAAGATTCTCTAGCAGGTAGAGAAAGAGCGCACTGAAAAATGGTTCTCATAGAAAGGTCGGCGACGTACGTTATTTCCCATTGTGACCTGCTTGCCGGCTGCTGACGCTCTTTTCGCAGCCAGTGCGTGCGGCACACGTTTAAGTGATCGCCGAGACATCGGGAACAGGGAGTGGAAGAGTAGGATAAAAATGCAGTTGAGTTGTATAAGGAATATAGGGTAATAGTGTCATGTGGTAATATTTAATTTTTGGTTTTGAACAAGATTGAAATCCTTGTTTAATTGGATAAAAATATACAGATTAATGGATAACTGAACTAGTACGATAGAATGCAGTTGTTTCCGAATTATGAATTTCGAAAGGGCTATGAAAACTGATTTCTAGTAGCACATCATATGGTTAATACTTATAATTTCCTCTGATATTATGTTAATTCCTATAAAATCAGGACAAGCAATAACTGAAAGTTATAGTTTCGCGTACAAATTTGTAATTTTGAATAAAAAAATTATATAAATAGTGCGAACAAAATTGCAAATATTACGAGTCCCACTGAGGATAAGATAAACAAAATTTAAAAAAAATCGATTTAAAATACCTACATAAATAACGTCGTTCTTATAAAAATTGATTTCGTTTCCAAACAACCAAGCACGCAATTCGAAATGATTATCACATAAACAATCGAGCAATATACCTTACATAAAAAGACGAATAAAACAAAATGTTTAACTTTATTATTCATAATTTCCCCTTAATGCACCATTCCATCCACCAACATTCTTCCGACATAAACTTCTTTTCGATCTCTCCCCCGCACTGTCCACCAGTAAATCTCTCGGCCAACATTTCTTTCGTGCTCCCAGCTTGTGTCTACTTATTACGATTCGCTTCCCATCGCATTACGCTCTCGAGCCGGCATCTTCGTCTTAGTCTCGTATCCGCGCGCATTCGCGATGCGAGGGGGCGAATCAATTGGCGCGAGTGGCCACCCACCCCCCTGTATACATTACCGAGACCCTTGCGGCTTGCCTCGATTTTTCTGATCAGTCCTGCGAGCCGCGGCTTGGCTTTGGGAAAGAAGGGGAACTGCCTGCGAGTGAAAATGTTATGCGCGGCAATTTAGCGGTCGGCTATAGTAGTAAATGTCGATTGCATTTACATGTCAATTGTAATTGGCAGTGTAGTTAAGGCGGATCTAATTACGAAGCGTGGGGGTGCATCGTTTCAGTTGCGATATCGTTGATTAGGAGCTGGGGGTGGACTTCTGTTTGCTCTTGGTTTAATTTTTCCAGCATTGCAATGAAAGTAAAATTATTGAGATTGAAAAAAGTTAAGTGAGGTACAAAAAATAGTATTCCCCAAATTTCAGAGTGTCAATTTTTAAAATTTAACAGTTCTATTTAGTTTATTATTTTTTATTATTATAATTACTATTACTATTATTATTTTCATAACGTAAATATTTTTTGAAGGCGATTAAAAAGAGCCATAAATTTCACACACCCGCGGGGAAAATTAATCGCCGTCCACTTTATCTTCCGTCGCCAAATATGTGCGCGTAACAAACATTCTAAAGTTCGTGCGCAATAGGCAAAAAGAAAAGGAAAACAAAAGGAAGGGTCGTAGGCCAGTGGAATCCAAAGAACGACCTTGGCATGAAAGAGGCGCCCCCGCTGCTTGGTGTGTCCTATCGTCCGCCGACCCACTCCGCTCTCCTTTTATCGATGAATCGAAAATTTAGTGCCCTCTCGCAAAACCAGCTATATACGCACGCTCCCCCTTTTTCCTTGTGTCCTTCCGCCTTTTGTCGGGGATTGAAAGAGAAGGCGCCTTTGTCCGAGTGTTTTCTTCGAGATGCGCCGCAAATAATAATTCATCGGCATGTGTACACGCGGAAGTCGTATCTCGGAGGCTAATAGCTCCTGCGGTTGTTTGTAGAGGGGATCGTGGCTGTTTCTTGAAATTTTTCGATAGTTGATTTTGAGCTTAGCGGATTTTCTGCTCTAGTTAACAAGAGGAATTTGAGGTTGAAAAAGGTGGAGAGTAAAACGAGAATTAGACTTGAAATAATTTTTACAAAAACTATTGCATGATCCTTAAATTTTTTTACGTCTGAACTAATATAAAATTTTTAATGCCATTATTCTCTCCACTTGCAATCTTTTCCGTCAACAACCTTAATTAATTTAATCTCCACATTTTTTTCGGTTCCCCTTTCACTCTCCCTATCTTTTTCCCGTCGCGCTTTACCCGACCAGCAAAATTCCATCCATTTCAGTTTCGCCCATTCATAACGAAAAGGCGCGCGTTATTACAGTACTTTTGCGCTTATAATCACGCCACGAGAGGGACGCAAATAGAGCCCTCGCATTTCAATTAGCGAACGTGTCCGAGAGGGAGAAGGGCGAGGGTAGGGGGAGATGAAAAGATTTGCGTCGCGCATACATATTGCGACGCTCGCATTGCGTTACTACGTGTGTATGTGCGTATATTACTACATTAGCCCGAATCCTAACCCGATTTCGGCCCACGGGCTCTCGCCTAAAACGCAATCCGCGCGAATTTCGGGTGCGCCGAACTATACGGCATAGCGCGACGCTAAATAGTAATTTCATCTTTCGGCTGTAAGCGCGAGTGCGAATTTGATGCTGACCGCTGGGGCTAACTACCAAACCGTGGCGAGGGACTGGAAGAGCCACGGTACAAGAAATTAATTATTTAGTTATTAAGAAGTGAGTGATATTGAAAGATGATTTTTCTTTTTTACTTTGTAGATTTTGTAGGAATTTCTTTGATTAATGAAAACTGTTTTTCTAAATCGTCGTATATATGGAGTGTGGCACGTGATTATAAATTAATAATTATATAAGAATTTTTAATTACACAAATAATTTATTGAGTGCGAAGAATAAAATTAATCAATTTCTTAACCTTTATAAAGGTGCTGGCGCATGCGCAAAGTGCACATAATGCTTGGACTCTTGTAATTTTGAAATTAAAAAAAAATCATAAACCTAAATATATGAAGTTCATCTTTTCAAAAAGGTTTGTTATAAGCTAATATGATGCTTGGTGGTTGTTATATAATTTATAATTGGAAAACATCATAATTTCTATTTAAATTTTCTACTTTAGTAAATTTGAATCTCTTAAATTTTCAATGATTTTAAAACGTTATTATAGTATAATACCATTAAAACTTGAAATTAGTGTCACAATCATGAAATATTAAAACGAACTCTAAATATATATACTTACAGAAGAGTCTTCTAAGATGTCGCATAAATCCGCTTCAACTGATTTTTTTAAGTTAAGAAAAAAATGTTATAAATTATAGAATATATAATGTTGAAAGAAGCTTGAGAAAGAAAAGGAAGCTAGAGAAAAACATCCGAAGGGAAAACGAGTACACCGCTCAGCTCCTTGATATTATTCTAGGACTTTTGGGTATATTGAATCCAGTATGAAACATAGATAATGTATACTAAATATAACAAAAATAATCAATGTACTTAATTTTATTGAATTTATTTTGAATTAAATATTTATTAATATATATTATACTCATTGATTTATAAATGTAAAATAAATTGAATTAACATTGAAGAAAAGTAAAATAGAGGCTATTTTGTCATTTCCTAATAAAATGTCTAGACGTGTTAATAATTTTTTTATTATGTATAAAATATATTTAGTCAGTTTTAAGCGAGCATATTATTAAAACATATTTAAATTTTAGTGAACCCTGTATCGGAAAAACTTACTTCACATTAAAACTACTCTAAACATTTCAATAATTTACATAGCAACAAAATAGCTATTAAGACTTGGATTAACGTTCTTTACACCTCATCTCAAGCCCCACCTCATTCTACTTCACTGAAACGCTCACTAAAAACATGCCCACTCTCTAATACGACCTTAACGATCTCGCCGTGCAAACCTAAAAACAGACCGAATTCTCGCATCGTTGAACTCTCTCTTTCTCATACATGCACGCCCGTCCAGCCCCCATTCCATATTGCATTATATACGTGTAGGTGGGCTTCGCGCGCGGACCGAGAGAGCAATTTTCGAGCGGAGCGCCGCTCGGGGAATTCCGCCCGGAATGAAAAGCGAAGCCTTTCGGTCGCGCCACGGGAGAGCTGCGTGGCTGTATAAACGGCCGCGCGTGTTCCGCTTTTGCTTTTTGCGCGGGCTCTGCAGCTTTCGGAGTGAGGAGGGGGGTAGGGATTGCGGAGCGTTGTTTGTTGTTAAATAAGTGAACGCGGAGAATTTGCGGGGCTGCTTTGAAAAGTTTAACGGTAAAATTTTCGTGATAAAAATATTTTTCCCGAGCGGCGAAATAAGAATTGTAAGAACTTTGTTATTTTTAATTCGCGCTCTATAGGTGGGGATCAAATTTGTATACTGAAAAATTGAAAGACGTGAAAATTCAATTTAAAGTAAATAGAAACTGCTCTCGTTGAGAATAATTACTCATTTAGTATATGAATGAAGAGAACATCTTAATTTGAGCGAAAAATCATTAAACTTGGATAATAGAGTAAGTAATTCTTCATTTTTTATATTAATTAATCATTTTTCATCAAAACTAGAAAAATAATTACTCAGAAAAAAGAATATTCATTCTTTTCAATTTAAAGACATAATAAAAAGTAATACGATGATTTTCTTCTCAAAACTTCACACAACAATCACTTGATAAAATCCATTCTATTTATAATGATCCATTTAATAATGTTCAGAATAATTATATCCATAATTAAGAACAAACAAAAATTAAATCCGTTATGCAATACAAATTTTTCAATTAACCTTCCCTATTTTCGCTCATAGTTCATTTCATCTCACAATCAAAGCACACTACTGACATTTCATTCTTGTTCGAATGTATGAACATACCAGCCCTTTGAACCCACAGGAGCTACAGGAACGCTCCGATAGCAGCACGTGCTCGGAATGTTTTTTGGGGCTTCATAATTGCTTTGGTATTGGCGAGCTAACGGGCGAGTGAGGGCTTCAATAACAGCGATATCTCATCACCGGCTCTTAAAGCCGAATAATTAATATTGCATTAATACTTTGGACCAAGTTGTGGGCGGTGTAGCGCAGGGTATAAAACGAAAAAGATGACGAGTTGACGATGGGGGTAGTGGACTGTGGCGTATGTGCTTTTATGAGGTTCAAAAATTAAAATTCTTTTCTCTTTAGCGAGGTATTACGAATGGGTGCACGATATTTTTTGGTGCATACAAATTTTTTCCATTCTATTATTGCATTGCAAAAAGTTGCTATAAAGTAAATTTAAATAAAAATGTTCTTATTTGTTAGAATATAAAATTAGTTTCTTTGTGTATTTATTCATGTTTAATTATTAAAGTTATTTAAAAATATATGAAACTTTGGATCGCAACAAATATTGTATTACAATTATTAATCTTCACATTTAGATAAACGTATTAATAAAATTTATTATTAATAAACTAGCTTTGAAATAAATACTACTATTTAAACAATAAATGCTATTGTAGTATATAATACATTAGAAAAATATTTTGGTCATTTTATTTTGCTAATCGCGATACTGCTTCAAACTTATTTATTTTTTATTATTTATTTATTTTAAATGATATTCTGATTAAAGATAACTTTTTGAAATAAATATTATTAGTAGATTCAAACCTGTGATCTCGAATTTATGTAAATTGCCCCATTATATCACAGCGATTTATGAAAAAGACTTTGTAATATTGATATTTACGTTTTATATTATATTATACAAGAAAATATTATTTCATTCAGCTGTTAATAATAAGAGAAAAATAATTTTTAAAGAGATAATTTTATTTTTACAGATAATTTTGAATGCAATTTCCTTTACTGTACATATCGCGGTATATGTCTCAGTGCAGATTTACGTGACTACTAACGGATCGAATCATAAGACGCATCTGACATAAAAGAACAAATATTGTAATTTTTCTGCAGAGATTATGAATCGCTCAAGGTTAAGTCCAAAATACACTTTCGCCAAACACAAAGCGCTGAACGTTACAAAAACGAGCTATGAAAATAAAAGTTAAAAGAGAAGGAAAAGCTTCGAAAACAAGAACAGCAAAAGAACGAAAAAAAGGGATCCCCTGCTATAGCCTGCAGAAATCACCCCAGCGTCGCACGGTTTTTGCGTACACGCATGCCGTCGCCTCACTGTCCCTTTAATCCTTGCGCTACGCGCGTCCCAATTTATCCTTTTTACGAGGGGGCTAGCGAACGCGCGCGCACGTATTAAAGTATAATTAATTAAAGTCTCGTCGTACGGGAGAGCGAGTTAAATCGGTCGCTATAAAATTAAAGGGTAAGGCGATTAAAATGAAAAATTTAGTCGATCGTCGTGCGCGTCGGCGCTTGATTCGCTTTTTTTGCGCACGCGATTTTTCAACGGACAAAACTCGAATTAATGGGATTCGATTACGGCGCGCTCGCAGTTCGAGATGGGTATCGGAGAATTTAAATTTTGCTTCGAGTGCTTAGTGTTCTTGAGTTGATTTTAGATTAATTTAATTGAAGTTTCGTAGAAAGGAAAATTTTCTTTTAAGATTCGTGCTCATTAGTAACTTTGGATTCTCTCCAAAATTCTTTTCAATTTGATAATCGAATCGACCGAACATTCATTTTTAATGCTATCTTAATTTCTCTTTCATTGTCTCCAACTCCAAAAAAACGACTTATCCCACCCAAAATCGCAATTCTCAATCCAACTCCCTCAACTTCGCACGCATCCTCGCAATCGTCCCCTTCCCCTCTCCTTTCTAATCACCGTAATTTATGCATCAGACAAAGACGAACATTTTCCCGTCGACTGCGGAATCTCTCTACCCAGCAAGGCGTGCGCGCGTGCATTCATATATACGCCAAGTCAAAAAACGAGAAAAAGAGTACGTGTCGCGTGCTCAAGGAGGCGAGTGCGCGCACCGCTGCACATCGTCACGTGTCGAGGGGCGAGGCCAGGATGGAGGAAAGAGAGAAAAAACGAAGGGAGGAAACAGTACGGTTTCGTCGCTGCGTTTGCCGAGCCGAGGAAGAGAGCCGAGCTCGTGATTATCAGGTGGATGACTTGTTACGCGATTACTCGCGTGCAGTTGACTGACGGTGCGTTGAATTATTCATCTGTTGGAGGCGGAAGGAGTGGTTTTTGACTTTTGAACATTTGTTTTCAGCGGTGATGGGCTGTAGGCTAATTTTTCGTAATTTCGGTTATACGTTTCTTACGATATTGATTTTACCTTAGTTTTTACACACGCAAATCTACCTTGATGCAGCCACAAATTAACAGTCATCCAAAATCATCCTCAAAAATCCCTCCAAAAATCCAAGCCACCCAAGTACCTCGCTGTGTACACATCACCTCAACTCGACCCTCCCAACCAAGACTCGTCCTCTGTAAACTCGAGACGCGCAATTCAGCGCGCCTCCATTCAGAAAAGAAGAAAGCTCGCGCTCGCTGAAAAATCTGCAGCCAAGTTCGTTCCTACTACCATGTGTTTATACGCAAAAGAGAAAAAAAAAAAAAAAAAAAAAAAAAACTCGCGCCGCACTTGAGCTTCCGCTAATGAAGGCCGCCGGGGGAGACGTGCGCGCACTTTCGCGCTCCAGCCCCACGACAATGCCACCCCATCCCCTGACGTCGCGGCGCCGAAGCTCGCGGGCGATGTGTCTTTGGCCCCCGCGCGCCGAGAGTGGAAGTATATATGGAAGAGCTGGCGCGGAAGCAGAAGGTTGCTGTAGGGGAGAGAGGTGGCTGGAGACCCTGCAGGTGTATTGTACGAAATGAAAGGATTTTCGGGTACGCGGGGGGTGCTTAGGCTGGAAGATCGTTTTGGGATTATAATGGCGTATGTTATGAAAGTTTAATTAAAAAAAAAAGAGAAGAAGAAGAAACAAGGAAAGTATTTTAGTGGATACTTGGTAGGGAAAATTGACTAGTGTAAATACTATGTCTCGTGACAATTTCGTTTTTTCATATAAAACCACTATCGTAAGATAAAAGAGTTAAAAAAAGATAGAGAAAGTTAGTGAATCTAACGGGGGTGGTAGGTTTAAAACTTCAAGATGGATTTATGCACGAAAAATGCAAATTAGTAGTGAAGGTATAATCATTGAAAATACATCTAACATGAATGCGGAATATATATTTGCATTGTATTATCGTCTTCATCTTTTTCACTTTTTAATCAGGTCACAATAAACCTCTGCACTTATTTATATAATTTTTCAACATCAACGCCATAAACACATAAACTGACCAATAAAAATGTTCACTTATTAACATCTCCACTTAATTTTATCCAATAATCTCTTCGAATCTAAACACAACCAAATAATGCGCAGTTCAATCCTTCATAAACAAGCTCGAGGCCCTCGGTTCCCAACTACAGACTCGGCTAGCCCGAGGCTAAGCGATAACGAAGCAACATTACTATAACTTCCTCGCGCAACATAATGGAGCGTGGACCCAGCCAATCAATTGGCAGCTGCCGTTGCGAAGCCGCGAATTCGTGCCCCGAGTCATGTGCGTGACGCGCGCGCGAGCAACGAAAGACGTCTCTCTAATTGCTCGTACAGGGAAGATCGCATTTTCATGCCCAACGCTTAATAGGCAGTTCTGGCAGAGGAGGCATCTCGCCGGCAGTGGCCACAGAAGTCCTTTACGAGGCGGGTGTTAACGGCCTTGGCGACGAAGGAAGTTAAGAATGAAGAGGTTGAGGCGAGATAAGCCCGCGGGGGGCTGGATCAAGTTTACGGACTTGGATGGGATACTCGGCGTTTGTGATTGGCTTCTGAAGTATAATTTAGGCTGGCTTTTTATGATTAAAATTAAGAAGGGTTTGTAAGAATGTTGACGATAAGATTTTTTTAAAGTGACGAGGGGTATATTACGTAATGCTAATGCGCGCTATTTTTGTACAATATAGATATAGAAAAGTTTATTATAGAATAGATCCCCAGTTCGTATATCAATTGTAATCTATTGGGAAAGAAGATGGCAACGGGCAAAATGGAATTGTAATAAAACAGATAATAGCATACAGAATAATTAAGTTTGTAAATTAATAGCAACTGTGGTGAGATAAAATATTATTAATGCCTGTTTAGATACTCTATACATCTTTGAATAGCTGAGAATAATATAAACTAATTAATTTTAATCAAGAGATTAAAAAGGCCTTTACAACACAAACATTCTTCAATAAAAATAGTGATACTAAACAATTTAAAATACATCTCTACAACTACTTTACAATCTAAACAGATTAAATGTCATTTTTTTGTATACGGAAGCATAACATACGTAAATCAAAGAATTTACAGCAGCCAACTTCAGGCCTCGAGTACCAACAAACCATTACCAAAGGTAAAGAGAAAAAGAGCGAGAGGACGGATAAAAGGATCACGCTTAAGATGTAATAATACAAGAATAAGTAAAAAGAGTGCGGGCCAAGCCGTAAAAATAGCAAAAGGGGTTGAAGAGGGGTCGATGGTCGCACGAAAAACGGAGGTAGTGCAGGATTCGAGGAGAGCATAACGATGAACCGCAGGCTCGTGGTATGTATACGCGCTGGCGGTCGCAGGAAGAAAGAAAAACATCGGGAGAACCACCTTTTCGGAACAAGCACTCGAAGCGTACTTTCCATGATCGCTTAGTCCACCTAATTTTGCAGTTGTATTCGTGCTTTTTCCTTTTTTATCATTTCATTGTCTTTCGACTTTGTGCGAAAGAGCACTGAATTACGCGTGCCTTAATATAAACATTCCCACCGCCCCTCCCTCTTTAAAAGGGAATAGACATATAAAAGATTAAATAATAATCAATAATAATTATTATTGTAATTGTAGGTTTTGGATAAAAAGTCGAAGCACTAAATCGGTCGGCTTTTATTTAATAATACTCAAACAATTCTATATGGTTCGATAGATCGGACTCGTTCTCTAATTTCCTTTAATTTCCTTGCTTTCTTACTTGCCGCCCTAATGCATAACACGACAAGCATGTGTTAAAGCTACATTCGTTGGTCTTGAGAGTAAATCTCCTCTAATAAGTGGATACTTATGTGTTAATGTAGGTTCAGCACAGCTACGTTCATATGATGAATCAAAAAGTGCTGAAGTAATTTCTTACGGGGAGATTGAATTTATTCCATGCTAGAGTTTCATATTTTGTTAAAAATAATTGTTGCAATAAATAGATTAGTATATTAGAAATACACATTTTTGAACTTTCATAAGAAATGTAACCTAATAAAGATGATAAAATTATAAAATCATTCCCTTTGTAGACTTAAAAGTCGGTTATAGGGGTTAACTCCTAAAAATTAAGTCAATATAAAGGAAAGAGACTGATATTCAGAAGTATTTTAAAAGAAAGAAGATTAAATACTTTATTATCTTTGACATTTACTTGACAGGACTTATTAAAGCTCATAACGTAAATCATTATTATTCAAGTTTAACAAACTTTTACACTTTATTAAAAGATCAATCATCTTTGAAATATTAAAATGATTTATAATCTCATATAAAACTTTAGTGCATAAAAGTACAAAGGATAAAACATAAAGAGTTTCCAATTCTATTTTTTTTTTCTAATTCACATTTTTATTTTATAGACAAAAAAAACCATCTTCGTTTTAGAAAACAGAGGAGCTATCTGTATTTCAGAAGAGGAAACTTGAAAATGTAAATTCGGTACATCAGTTACAAGAAACTAATAAAAGCGGATTACGAAGGTGTGCCTGAAATACCGGCGGCGGTGCGCGAGACACAAAAGCCGCCGCTCGGTTACGTCTGAAGCGCGGAAGCTTGAGGCTAAAGTCTAGGGTGCATTGCCCGTATAGTCTCAATCAAAATTTTAACTTTATAGTATTTTAATTTTATTTTGGAAGATATTTTAATATGGATCATCGTGAAACATCAATAATAACATAATTTACAAGATTAATTTTGTTTGATGTAACTGTTACAGATCAAGAGGTACAACGAAAAATTAAACTATCGTTACTTATGTGATTGATTTACGATTTAAGAAAATTTTATGCCGATTTATTACAACTCAATCACTCTCATTCTTTAAAACCTTTTTTATATTATATCATAATAAAAGTAAGATTTGAAAGTAGAATACATCTAATTCAAAATAAACACGAAGTACGCGAATATAAAAATAATTAACTAACTCTTTCGTCTCCCCCGGTAAAACTTACAATTCTTCCTTCTCACCCTCCCCCGCATTTCTTTCTTTATTCCTACACATTCACCTCCTCCGACTGTACCTCCAGCGTCGTAGCATAGCGCCTTAAGTCAGCCCCACAGACGCACCTAAACGCTTAACGAGCGCCGGAAATCGTCTACGTGCGGAACAGTCCCGTCGTCGTCGTCGTCGTCGTATCGCATAATGACTACTCGAGGCTGCTGCCGCTACTTCTTCGCGCACGGATGGGACTGCGAGAGAAGCAGAGTGCACGTGGGCACGTCCGATGATATATGGACGAATGGGGACGGTTCGCGCGAGAGAGTGAATAAACTTTTGTTGCTCGCTTTGCAGCGGCTGATGAGTTGGAGTTGGGATTATTATGAGAGATGTTTCTAGGTTTTCATATATAAGATTCGCGGGATTCGGATTAATTTTGAATAAGGATATTTAATGCGGCTGATAGAATTTTATAGTGGATTAATAAAAAATATTGAATCGATAGTAAAGATATAGTTACTGGTTCAACTTAAACGTTACTTAGCTTGTAGCATTATACATGCGCCAGAGTTTACAAGATTACTGGCAAACATTGGCTTCAGTTACTGGAACAATATTAAATTTTATGTTATTCATGGTACATTCTCATTATTTACGTTGGTAATATAATTGATTGTACTGTAATTTACAACAAAAGCTCCTTTCTTTTTTAAAATATGGTCAGATGAATTCAAACCGAATATCCACAGCACAATTTCAGATTAGATTTGCTACCCGTGAACGTTCGTTTCCACAAAACCTGCTTCTCTAACAGCAAGTCGAAAACAAAGAGCGAAAAACCAGACCGGGAATCAATCCTGCTAATGTAGGCAAAAAAGGAACAGTTACACGGTAGCGCGCGAAAAACGAATTATCCTCGCGGGCGCGCGCTTTGGTGTACACGCAATTACGCCCGTAAGTTAGGGCCACCGCCGCCGCTGCTCGTAAGCACACCTTTAGCGCCGCCGCCGGCGCAAGTACACACATTAGACGCGCCTCGTAGCAAGAGAGGGAGAGAGAGAGAGAAGCTGGGTCTCCAATAATCGAGGGCCGAGACCGCAGCCGATACAGTGCGAGCATTGCTGGGAAAGGAAGGTGGTAAGGGAGAGAGATGGGAATGGCTAAGGTAAGATGCGGGGATGTGGGATTTGAGAAGTCGAAATGTTAAAAGGGATATATCGTTAGATTGTTTAGAGCAAGAAATCTGTAAATTATATTAATGTGATGAAA
>JAPYZA010000337.1:0-37551 GCA_030522685.1 Eupelmus azureus
TCAATTTTAGTATACTACTCTTATTTTCTATTAGAAATTTTTTTATTTAACATAGTATATATTTTCATGATATTTTTAATAAATAAAAATTACTTTATGGATTAAAACTTACATTTTGAACATTTATAAAGGTTAAAATGTAGGTTTTAAACTTTTTATTTCCAGATTTCGCATTTTTGAGCTTAGAATTTAGTGGTTGTATTCAATATTAACGATTATGCACATTAAAGTATAGAAACGTACAAAAATTTACAATGATGTAATTTTAAAAATAGTGAATTTTCAAAATATATATAAATTTACGATATGTTTATAAATGTGTTGTTATGGCCGGGTCTAATAAGTGTGCAAAAATATAAAGAAAGGTACTGAAGTGTACAAAAATGTATACAGATTTTTATAAAAGGGCATCATCACTTTTGACTTTATTTTTAAAATGTACATAAACGGATATTAATGTTCATAAATGTGTATAAATGTACATAAGTATTATAAATCGGTCTCAATTGGCGTATTAATATGCATTTGTACACATTTTTGTACATTGTTATACATTTTCGTACATTTATGTATATTTTCCATTTCCACTGGGGCAGTAAAAAAACTAATTACAAGGTTAAGCCAGCAAATATGAATTGCACTTATTCTTTTATTACCAGTATCTTGTTAGCATTTTTCTTACAGTTGTAAAAGACTCCGTGGATGCGTTTCTGTCTCGTGCAATTATAGTCCGTTCAATTGTATTTAATCAAGCAGAGCAAGTTAGTCTTACTGCACATGTGAGACTGCTGATTAGCTGAGTAACTAGTAACATTTACATGTATAAATGTGGAAACAATGTATCCAAAACTATAAGGTCCTTGTACTTCGGTTGTCATTCTAGAGGATATGTTGAATTGGTAAATGTTTGTTTACCTCTGATGTTTCTATCAAAGAACAGAAAATCTTTATTGGAACATAAATAGTTGATGTTTTCATAGGACATTCGATAATTATTGTTTATCCGCGTTATCGGTTTCCCGGGCGCGCGACTAGCTTTTTTAGATATAATTTGCATGTTGTTTTCCTCAACCATTCTGTCTATCGGACTGAAAACAGTTTCTATGGGTTATATTTTTCTGTATTTAGTGATTTTCATTCTTCAATGGTGGTGTCTTTTACAAAGTGAATATGCTTAATTCCATTAATTTTGCGAGCAGTATGTTCGCTGTTTTGTAGTTGTGTCTTCCTCCCTATCAGTGTTTGTATTTAAAGTATAGTTTTTTTTACAACGTCTGCATAAATTCATTTGCTTTTTCATAATCAACTGAGCTATATAAAGAATCATTAGGACGATAGTTATAATCTTTGGCAACCAGAACCTTAGTGGAAGGTTTGGCGAGCGAATGAAAGGACGGCAGGTCCGCTTTGCTTAGTAGTCCGTGATGGCCCGTCTCAATGTCCGCGATAGACTGCTGCGGTAGTTGATGGACTCTCTAGTCTTCTTGTCCCTTTTATTATGCATCTTCGACGAATTGCGGTTGTCAAAAATTCTCGGCAATTTCAATTATTTTTAAGTTAATGAAGGTTGATAGAAAATGTTGTTTATAAATCAAATATTGACTATTAATGGTGCCGAAAAATTCTATTTATTTAGTTAATTCAAAAACTCAAATAAACACGTATAACAATTAAATTATAATGATTACAAATTAATGCAATTCACTCGCGGACAATCCAGTCGGATCCTTAAATCTAAGTACTATTATATGTGAGCGACCAGCTAAGTTCGACACAAAGAAAATATTTTAAGTTCTTTAAAATTCGTTTACAACTACTCTTGGTGACTTATTAAGGACTCCCCGAAAATACCCCTTCTTTGCTTTTTATACATCAAAATAATTCTAATTGCTCAAATCTTGTCATCAAGCCACTCGATTAGAGGATTTGCCGCCCGCTGATTAGCCCTCCACAGTGCGAGAAAAGCACTTTTTCGTTGACCCCTGGGCCGAATGTGATCGCAACAATTTCATAGGATATTTTCTTATCAAGCATCAAGTTCTGATTTGACTGAGGGACAACTCTCTAAAAAAGTCTTCTTGAATGTTTTAGAATATTTCGATGGCATATAATTATAATATTTACGTTAATTAGAGCAGACATTATGTTCATATTTCTCTTTTAAACGAACAAAAATGATATGTTTCAAATGTACGAGAAATGGGAATCATAAATTTATCTATATCTGAAATTTAACATATTTATTCCCTTTGATCAGAACCGTAAATAATATAAATAATATTAATTTTAAATGAAATCTAAGAATAAAATTTAATTTGTTATAAACATAATTATTTATGGATATTGTATAATTTAAATAATTGAGAATAATATAAAAACAAAATTAATCAGTTTTGCCAATAAGCAACTGCCTTATATTTCTCATAAGACATATATACATATATTGTCGTTCCTTACGAAGAGTAGCACATTTAAAAAAATGCCAGTTTATAAATTAAAACAGTTAATAAATTAAATTTATCAGGAATTCAATATACTAAAAATACCTACTGAATATTACGAATTTTTAGATCTTAGATGAATTTAAATCATTCATACAGTCTGTATATAAAAGCTGAAAATCGGTAGTTTTTGTAATGTACTAGTCTTCATTAGGATCGATGACATATATGGGAGATTTTACGTCAAGTGGGTGGGCAAAAAAATAAAAATTTCTGAAACTCTTTCTAATGGTTGTATTAGGTATCATGAATACTCAAAAAACCTGGATCTTCATTAGTCTCAAAGTTATTACAAGGTCAAGAATCATAATTTTTTTTCATTTTTTTTTTATTTATCAATCTTTATGAATATTTTATTCAACGTAAGTTAATCTTATGGTAAAAAACGTTATAAGCCTATAAATAAAAATCTCGTCAAGGTCGACCGTGTTAAATCCAATTTTTTGAATTTATTCTCTATCTCTATTCAAAAACCTTAAAAATAAGCTCTTATACAAGATGGGCAGAAGTTTAGATAACAAATTATGGTACTTCATCCTATCCATTATTTATCACTCTCTTTGCTGAAAGATCGTTCCATTATTCTGAATTTTAATGCTTGAATCTTCTATATCATGGAGAACCACTGTTCTATAAACACTTACCCTTGTAAATACCAAGAGCAGGATTTCTTCATAAAATAAAAGATTTGAGTCTTTAAGATCAGGATAATAATGTGATGATCTTCCAGCAAAGAGAATAGTAGCTAATAGTTAAGATGAATTGCGTTCAAAGTACCATAACTTGTTATCTAAACTTCTGCCCATCTTGTATAGGAGCTTATTTTCAAGGTTTTTGAATAGAAAAAGAGAATAAATTTTAAAAATCGCATTTAACCTGATCGACCTTGACTAAATTTTTATTTATAGACTGCTCTTAATGGGAGCCAAGTGAATAATTGAATGAGAAATTAAAAAAATATATTTAAATTCGAATCAATTTTTGCAACAACTATTATGAAATATCCCATATATATATTAATATATATTTATTTAATTATACAATGTCCCATATATATATTAATATATATTTATTTGATTATATAATATACGTATATTTATGTAATATTTTATTTTCGTTTATTCTATTTATCGTTATCATGGTCATCTGTGTGGATAAAGTTTTAAATCGTAACAGCTTAGACAAGAAACGGAGTGGACTTGTGACCGATGGGAAGCAGAAGGTGTATGTATTTTAAATGGCCGGCCAAGCGATGGGAAGCAGGTTGAACTCTCACAATGTACTGCGGGCTTTATTACTCAATAAGCGACGGAACGGCGCCAGTCATTTGATTCAAACGTTACCTCTTCTTGAAACATGTTTCATGTGGGATTGCACACATTTTTATTTATATCTAATTTTAGACTCATAGAAAATTAATGTTTTACGGGACATCATCATCGAATGAATCGTAGGAATGTTTCGATCAATTTTTGTTTTTATTTTTTATTATTCCTTTTTGCATACACAAAGAGTAAAAAATGAACACTGTTTCCAACAGAGTAAACGTCGCATTTCTTTCTTTTGAAAAAACAAATCGAAACATTAAGATAGATACTTTGTAAAGAGTAAAAGTGTAATTTAATTTTTTTTAAGTATTTGGCATTTTAGTCTTTTAAAAGTTAATTGTTCAATTTTTACTCTTTTGAGTTTAGAATATAAATCGCTGTAGTAAAAATTAAAAAATATAATTCGATAATTATTTGAAATAAATAAGTTGTTTTCGTAAGGGATGAATAAATATTTATAAATGTGTAAAAACGAAAAATTGTGTAAATTACTTAATTACTTGACAATTGAATAAAGTATAGGTACATACATATATGTATATGAGGAAATTCGATATTTATTTCATTTAAATGACATGTTCGAATTGCTAGCAGGTTTTAGGCCTTTTCAAGCAAATATATTTATTTTTGAATATTATTTATTGAACAAAAAAAATAATAGTAATTTATAATAAATAAAAAAAATATTATCAAAAGATTTAAATAATCATTCTCACACTTACGTAAGTTCAAGAATAAACTTTTCAATTATTCAATAGGAATATTAATTTACTTAATTTTTGTTAATATTTGAACCGAATAAAAAAAAGTATTCCAATCAGTTTGGGTTTTCCTTAATATATAAAAAAATACTGGATAAGTTGCAAAAGTACTCTTATGATACAATGTAACCGTTCATAAAAATAATTCCTACGTTACCAACCAATATGAAAAATGGCGAAACATATGTGTATATATATACATGTATATATTATCATCAGCCCTTTTCTATGTCGTTCTAAAAGTTGTCTGCCTAAAGCCGGAGGAAAATGGCCTTTCGTTTATTAAAAGCTTATAATTCACTCATAAAACCATCAAGACAACTTATACTACCAACTAACTGTGAGTATTAATCTGTTTAATGTTTTAAATTAAAGATTTAAATTTTTGAATGTGTTTTACGTAAACATAACCTAAGCATTCAATCAGATTCTTAAATACAATTCAATAATAATTAAAATTTGAAACTTATTTTGTAGCTACCTTCAATCATGATTTCAACATTAAAGGAATTGATTTACTTAAATCACAAATAGTGACAAAATATCCAGTAAGGCTGTCATCCATTTTTACGAGCTGTAAGTTGTTATTTCAATTTCTATGTATAATAGAAAGAACAATGTTTTAAATTACATTTTATATTTTAGATGGTGCTGACCAGTTATGGAAATCCGTGACAAGTGTTAGTAATGCTGGCAGACAGAGAGGTAGAGCAAGAGGAACAAAAAAACTTATGAGAAATTTGAATAAAGGACAAATTATTGGTGTTGGAAAGATAAATATGTTATGGCCTGGACTAACTGGACCAGTTATTAAGGGTCGACAAGTTGTTAAGCAACAAAAGTTACCAGAAGATACTGAACGTGAAGCAAAACTTATAAAACTGAGAGACTCCATGGCTAAAGGTTACTCACGCAAAGTCCATCCTTTAGAAAGAGGTTGGACAAGTGCAAAAATGGGTGGTCGGAGTATTGGTCCTCCGGATCCCGTTAATGATGGTAAAAATTTGTAGTGTTTTTTTAACACTTTATAATGTTTTAAATATTTTTGTCCACAAATTATTACTACTTATTATTTTAACTTTATTTTTTTTTCCAGAAACGTTTGAAGGTTTTGATACAAAAATAATCGAAAATAAGATTGTATGTCATATGACAGGCAATTTAGGTAGAAAGCGAGTAGCCAGCACATTTGCAATTACTGGAAATAAAAATGGATTAGTAGGAATTGCTTTAGGTAAAGCACCTGAAGCAAGAGCTGCTATAAGATTGGCTAAAAATAGAGCAGGATTGAAATTAATGCATGTTCCATTATACAACAATCATACAGGTAATGAATTCATTTGAATATTATATTGATTTTTCATAATAGAAATATTCATAATCTAGCTAATCAAAATTTTTTATTTTTACAGTATATCACGATTTCTTTGCACAGTTTGGCAAAACTAAACTATTTGTTAGTAAAAAACCTGAAGGATATGGTTTAGTTTGCCATAGAGCTATCAAATGTGCTTGTGAAGTTATAGGAATAAAAGATCTTTATGTAAAAGTTGAAGGCTCTGTGAATTATCAAAATATCATCAAAGCTTTTTTGATAGGACTTTTAAAGCAGGTAATTAAAAAATTTTAATTTATTTTTTGTGATAAAAGATTTTATTTTGACTAATATTTATTGAAAAATCTGTGTAAAACAATTTACAGAAAACACATCAACAACTGGCAGAAGAAAAGAAACTGCATTTAGTGGAATTTAGAAAGGAAAACAATATGTATCCAAAATTAATTGCTACACCATCTGAAGTTAGAAAACCAGAAGAAGTCAAATCAACAGAAATATTAGATTTTACTCAATATGTTCTTAATAATAATGTTGTTTTGAAAAAGAAAAAACGCCCTCCGCCTTTCTCGGATACTTTAGGTTATAAGTACTACATGAGTAAGCAGGAATATTTACGAAATCAAGATGCTGTTAGAATAAGAATGTTGGCAGAACATGGGGAATATAAAAGCTTTTTAACAGATAAATATCCAGAAGCTAGACCACAAACATGGGATCAATATAGACAGAGGAAGAAAGAAGAATCAGAGTAAAATTTTGTAAATATAAATATAAGAGATTAAATGTTTTATTATAACTATTATAGTATTGTTTTACTTGTGAATAGTGTTTATGGAAAGCTAGTTTGTACAATTTAAAATTTACAAACAACTGGTAATCATTTATAATTGTAGTAGTGTTTAGAGACAACTGTAATTTTATATAAAGTTATTTGTTGCACAAATGGCATCGACAAAAAAATGTTTCATTTTTTAGTTATTCAAAACGTAAGTATTATGTAAATTGCATCTAAAACTATACAAAAGGAAATCTTTACTCTAACATTCGAAAAAACATTTGAAATAGTATATAAAACCGAAAAATCCATTATAAAAAAAAACAAACGAGCGCTCTATCGACTACAAATCCAACCAAACAATTCTCAGAATCTCGGTTCTCCAATTCACACCTTGCCGTCAACAGGTAAACAGTGCTCCGAGCTCTCGCCGCGATACCTTCATAAATCAAATCACAACCATACCTAAATCCTGCAAACAATAAAAAGCATAAAATATTTCCACAAGGGCCACTTGTTTCACCCCTGCATCATTCGTTCCGCGCGCTCTGGTGCGCACGTGCGTATATCCTGGTTCATGCGCGCGTCAGCTACTTTCAGGGCTCACACACTCGACCATCCCCAGAGAGCCTGGCATGCGCGGAAGGGCACAAAAAAGGGCGAAGCTCGCAACTGACGGGGGGCGCGCACTTATCCTCAGACGAACCTCTCTATCAGACTGCGCAAATCGTAGCTAACCGTCGAAGAAGACATACAAGCTCCAGAGCGAGCACTAACAACGTATATACACACGAATAAGCCCAGCAGCGAGGCAGTACACGCTCCGCGACGTCGGTATATTCCCGTGAAATATGGCGCGCGCCAGCCGAGTAGAGTAGGGAGCGCCATGTTTTCAGTGATGTTCTCGGGAGCCACCGCCGCCGTCGCTGCTGCTGAGCCAAGAGGGACAGCTCCGACGGGTAGATAGCGCGCGCGCGCGCCGCGAGAGCGCCCGGAGAGCCAGAGAGCGCAGCTTAAGTAGAGAAAAGAAAGGAAGGCGAGCCAGCAGCAGCAGCCAGAAGCGCATGAGCTCGTGCGCGCGCGTGTGTGGTGAAGTTATATATCGTCGGAGTGAGAGGAGAGAAGGAGAGGAAGAGAGGCGTATAACCCGCGCGCGGACGGACACACAAGTGCGCGCGCGAGTGTTGAACTCTTTTTGGGATTCCAGACGGAGCGAGCGAGAGGAGGATAGTGTGTCTCTGTGTGTGTACATGTCCGTGCCGAGAGGCTGAGTTTAGAGGAAGCGAGATTCTAGCAGAGTGTGATCGCAGCCCTCCGCGGGCCACTGCGTGCGTGAAAGAGACACTCGCGCGCAGCGCTCGGCTGCGCAGAGTGAGATAGATAGAGTATAAGAGAGCAGCTAGCAGCAGGCAGCAACGACGACGACGACGACGAGGAGGGCAAGAAGCAGCGGCGGCTGTGCCTGCAGCGAGACGACGAGGGCAGCGGCCAGCACGACGACTCGCGGCAGCAGCAGCAGCAGCAGCTTATTAGTAAGATGGCCGATGACGATCCCTGGCTGCTCAAGGAGGACGGCTTCCTGAACGTCGGCACCGAGTGCAAGCAGATACTCTACCACCCGAACCTCAACGTCCTCCTCATCACGACCGCCAGCGCCCAGGTCTATGTCTTCGACGTCAACTGCGGCCTCATACTGCAGAGGTGCACCCTCTCCGGTCAGTATATACACACGCACATCCTGCCCCTCTCCTCGTCTTCCCTTTTCTCTTTTTTCTTTCTACTACTTATTATTAACGAGCGCGAGCTAGCACGCTGCTCTCCTCTGCTGCAGGCCACCACATCAGCAAAACGAGCTCCGTTCTTTCAACACGCGCTTGCCGTTCGTCGCTTGTTAACAGCTATGCCTACATCAATGCCAGGGCTTTCCTGGACTCAAGGTCGCGCTCTCGCTCTCTCAGGAGAAAGAGAGGATTTTGCTTATCACGCCGTGAATCTTTTCGCGAGTATATATACGCGCCGCCCTGCGCGAATTCCTCGCACTCTCTCGCTGTCTCGCTCGCTCTCTCAGAGAGGGAGAGAGAGACGGGCTGAGAGAGAGGCAGCAAAAGTTCCTTTTGTTACGACGCCCGCAAGAGGATCGTTTACTTGTTGGGGCTTGACGTCGATTACTTTTTGTTTCTCGTGCCACTCGCCGCTGCCTCGGCGCGACTTAATTGACGGCTCTCGAGCTGTAGGGGAGAGGGAGAGAGAGAGAGACTAGACACACATCTGCGTCATTTCGACGAAACGCATACGTTTCTCGTCATTCCTGCTGTATGCACTTTTTGATAGGCGATCGCCGCGGGTTGTTGCACTCCGAGCGGCTGGCTTTCGGCAGTTGTCATCGCGCGCACTTCCCGCTAAACAATGTCCCTCTTTGGGGCTTGTCTCTCGCTAACGTCGCGCGATCAACGCGCCGTTTGTTTGTTTTTCTCCTGATAACGAACAGTCTCCCGCTCTGTCTTGCTCTCTCTCTCTCTCTCCAGCTACTCTGCCGCCTATCGCTTGCCTTGTAATTATTATGTCATTTCTCGTTTATGTTCTAAAGGCTTTGCTTCTTCATGCTCCTTGCTGGTTTCTGCTTTTTTTTTTTGGAGATCCAGGTAGTGTTGGACTCGGTTCGACTGGTTTATTGGTGCGTTATCATTGGCTATCTATGATTCATTAGATAGTGCTTGATTCTTTTTCCTTTACTGTAGGATGCTTTTGATACAAAGCCTGCGTGTCATGATTTTACTTCTAACTTGGTTAAGCGACTGGTTTGAATTGTTTTTTGCAGTGAAAGGATACTGATTTTTTATTTAAGTTTGGATGGAAATTATTGTGAATCAGAGGTTTAGTCATAGTGATATTTTTTATATAATTCAGTTATCGTTGCATCAATTTATCTAACTTTTTATGATCATAATCAATGATAATTTTCTAAATTTTCTCACTGACAGCAATCTTGTACAGTGTTGTCATTTTCATCATCTGTACCTTGATAATTCTATTGTAAAAATATTGCTTCATGTTATTTTACTACATAATAATAATGTTCATTAAAGTCAGTTGCTATTTTCCAACTATCTCATGACTTTGTGATTTTATAAAGTTGGTATGAATCAGTCAATTCAGCAAAAAATATCTTTTCATAAAAGAATGTTTAGGACAGCAAAAAGATATCTATATGCTTATGAATGTGTTATTTAAATCTATAAATATACAATAAATTACTAGTACTTATAAATTAGTATATTAGAAATTGACAGAGTTTTTATATAAATTCAGTATTTTTTATTGAATGAGTGATTTCCAAAAATAAGATCTGATGTAATAACTAATTAGCGAAAACAAGCATAAAATTACATTTATGAATCATTTTTCATTTTTTATAATTTTATATTTTTTTTAGGTAAGGCCGAAGGAAAATTACAAGGTGTTTACTTAGGTGAGGGAGTAGACAAAATATTGTATACAGATGGCAGAGGAATTGGAGTTCGAGGTGATTACAATGGTGTCCTATTACTGGATACCATTCTGCAAATGCCGGTCTTCAGAAGTGAAGACACTATCAAATTAGAAATGTTACTCTCGGAAGCAATACTTTTGCAGCATTGTTTGCGATCTGTGGAGCTTCCAGGTGTTGATCATGTTCAAGAAGTGCTACAGGAATTGTCCACCAATATTGCTTTTGCCAAAACTTGTAGAAAAAAAGGAATTAAAGCTCAAAAAGTAAGTAAAAAGTCTTTTTTAATAATTTGTATATATTCCTAATGATCTAATGATTTATAGTTAACAACAAAAATTTTTCTTTTAGTGGAACACGATATGTCTAGAATTATCACATGGGGCATTAAAACTTGTATGTTCAAATTTGGTGATGGATTTGAAAAGGCAAAATAAACATATACCTGCATTACCTATAGCTTCTGCCATTAGTGAACGACTTAATGGCCTACTCCCTGGTCTTGTTATGGAAAGTGGAAATGCTGACAAAGTTCTTATGTACAGTGAAGCTGCTCGACGAGATACTTTTTCAAAATGGCCCCACATGAATTACAAGTAAGATTTACGTGAAGAATCAGTATATTTAATTTAAAAATATTTTTATAAATAAGCTTATTTCTTGATTACTGTCAATATTATTAATAGTGAAATTAATATATTTTTTTGCTATTATATATAAATTCAATCGTTTTATCTTATAATGGTAATTAAATTTTTAACTAATTTAATAGTTAATTAAATGGCTATCTTTACATAAGTTGAATCATTTAAAAAAAAATTAATGAAATATCATTTTTAAAGTAATAGAAATTAACTATGTAGATTTTTTAAAAATTAATATTTAACATAACAATTATTTTTTACTCTAATGAGTATATTGAATTTGATTTTCTTAACAAATATTTCATTTGTAAAATATAATATTGATCAATTAATCTAATTTATTAAAAAACCTTTACACATTGATATGACCTACACATAAAAGTCTTTAAAATATAATTTCTACGATAATAATTATTTTTTATTAAATAATAAACATTTACTATATAATTGTTCCAGGTGGGCACTACCAGACCAGATGGCTCAAGCTGGCTTCTATCATCAGCCAAATTCGACTGGCGAAGACCGAGCAATGTGTTTCACCTGCAGCGTTTGTCTTGTCTGTTGGGAGCCAACGGATGAACCTTGGTCCGAACACGAGAGACATTCGCCAGCATGCCCTTTTGTTAAGGGTGAATATACGCAGAATGTGCCACTTTCGGTCACATTGGCGACGGGACCAGCACAAGCTGCAGGTGAACGCGTAGATGTGATAGGCACGACGAATGTTGCAGGTCTTGTGTCCACGTCTTCAAACGCCGGTTTTATCAATGTTTGGAACGTAACTAATCAGTTAAAGGTAGGTCTAAGCCGTTAATTTATAAAGATTTTTATTTTTTAAATCAAGCTTAAGTTAAAAATTAAGTTTAATTTATTATTTATTGCAATTTAAAGGAAGAAAATACAAGAAACTTTACAATTTTTTACATTACATAATCACGTAGAACTATAAACTAGAACTAGACAAAAAAAAAATTAAATATTAAATTTCTATTTTTCTTTTAATTTTTAATTTTATTAATTTTAATTTTTGAGTATTTTTGCCAATCAATTTTATAAATAATTTATTATTTGCTTAAATAGATAAAATATTACTTATTTAAAATAAATTTAAAAAACTTCTTGTTAATTTATTTTTTAATTTTTTTACAATAAGAAGTAAAAACTTAACTTAAAAATTAACTTATCCAAATTAACTTTTTACATAATACAAATAGTTTATAATTGTTCTAAATTTCTCGAAATTTAATATTCTGTTCTTTGAACAATAACCAAAGATTTTGTAAAATTTTAATAAAATATTTTGGGTTACTAACAGGAGATGTTCTCTAGTGACCTATTTCCATAAAAGTACTAAAGCTTCCTTAATTTTGTATTATAAGTCGCGTGAGCTCCTTAACAAAAAAAAGTTTTAGACATTCATAACTTCATACTTTATTATAACGGTGTAATTTAATATTGTGATGAAAAATGTTCTTTATGTCACACTTTTATTAAACTTTTTTATATAATTAAGGGTATAAATAAATATTAAATTTTTGTAATATTTAGACTTAAAATTTTTACGTTTCATTTCAGAGAGAAGTGACCTTCTATATAAGTCCGTGTGAAGGAGAGGCGAACAACAAAGATAATTTTCAGTTCGTCGCGTCAAAAACAGCTTCCACATCATCCTCGTCATATCTACCAAGTCTCGTCACGGAAACTGATTCACTCGTCGATGCCTATAAGCCGAATTCGAGTTTTCACAGTACTAGTAACAGGCTTCAGCTCACTGCTTTGGCGCTTGTTGACGGTCCCAAAAACCGGAGTGAGAATAAAAATGCAAACCCAATGAACTCTGCTATGTCTCAGGAGAGTGGCTCAAGTGTAACAACGTCGATTAGGCCGTGTCTGGTCTGTGGTGTGTCTGTAAGCTCAAATTCGGTCAGTAGCTCAAGTTCTGATTCACAACAGCAGCAACTCAGAACTCAAGAAAACGTGTGGGCTGCGTGGGACCTAGCTTCTTCCTCGTCCCTTGTGCGAGCTATGAACAGCGTAAATAGTGCAGCGAGCAGTAACAGTCTTGACATAATGAAAGTTGCGACGGCCGTCGACGGATATAACCCGACGAGGTCACATTATCTTGTGCTTTGTGATTTCCACCATAAAATAGCACAGCCACAACCATCGAAGAAGGACAGTTTGAAGGACGGTACTAAGAGCAAAAAACAATTGTCAGGCACTGGAACAAGCGCCAGCTCGAATGGCATAAGACAGGAGAGCCTATATCAAGAAATACTATTAAGCAAGTTTCTGCTTGAAGAAATCAACGAAGATGTGGATTCAGAGATGGTTGGTAGTACTCATTTTGACAGCATATATTCGGCACCTCATACCGTGCTCGCTTCGACGCCAACGGCTAATGGCATTTTCTACGGTGTGCCTGTTAATAGTTCCATACCAACCTCTAGCTCATTCGACGCAAATTCAAATCCAATTAGCCCTTTTGTGCCCGAACAGTTCGCGTCTACGTCAAAGATGACGCAGCTGAGAAAGTCACTTGACATGAAAACAACCAAAGCTGAGCCTGTTGTAATACAGACCATACGCATCGAAGTTGATGAATCTTTGAGGATTAATAATGTTATGCCCACGAAAGATGGCAGACATTTGTTTGTTACGCTTTGTCCTCAGGCTGATTCTGGTATATCTCAATCTTTTTTAAACATAAATCAGATGGACGTTGACGATGAAAGTAAGTTTTTTTGCTATCTAATTAAGAAAATAGTTTATGTGACTCAATAGTTCGAATAGTCTTTATATTATACAAGAAATTTACCCGAAAAAAATAAGATAAAAATTAAAATTTTTAAATATTTAAGTAACTTTTAGTATTAAAAGTATCATAAGAATAACTTAAATTTTTACAATATTTAATTAAAAAGACATTCAAATTTGACATATTTTAATACAATATTTTAATTTATTGGAATATTTCGATAGTATTTAATTAAAAAGACATTCAAATTTGACATATTTTAATATAATATTTTCAATATCAATTTTCAGCAATGCCCAAGAGCTTCATGTACTGGGACCATAACGATGTACAGTCTAAGCCGCTTATCAATGGTGAGATACAGAATGAAGCTGAGTCTAGTACAAATGCGATTCTTTTCGTTTATGCGCTGGATTTTTCGGATAAAGTGGTGAAGTTACGCACTGAGCCGCTTCTCAGGCGGGAGCTGCCACCTGATCAAGCGCCCACCGAATGTATATTATTACCAGCGTTGGATAAAGGTAAATCTTTCGATGGTTTAGATAGTGTTCTGCGCTTAGGCAGCGGTTCTGAAAACTCGAACCAGCAAGAACCCCATGGACAAGTGGCCTTAGTTTGTAGAGACGGTGTGGTGAGGTTGTTAGATCTGAGTAATCTCAAAACTGTAACTGAGGCGAAACTTGAAGGTCGGAAATTCATCTCTGCTGCTTATTGCACGAGTAAATATGCATTTTTATTTTTCAATAATTTTTTGATTAAATGTTGGTTTGGAAAGTTAAATAATTTTTTTAACATAGGGTTAGAAAGATTGTGTGCGTGTACCAGTGATGGTGCTCTCCATTTCTTCAGCATGACAGCAGAAGATGATTCAAATGAAGAAAAAGATGTAGATGATTTACAAATGATAACTGAAGCAACTGTCAGTGACGAAAGTGAATTGACAGCACCTAGTACTTCGACATCATCTCCTGTTAATCCGTAAGAATTATATAGTACTACTTATGAATGTGCAATAAGAACAAAAACGTAGCTTTTAAGATTTTTAACATTATTAAATATAAAATATTATTGTCTGTTTACAATGCGTATTTTCAGAGAACCCCTTCTGGCACAAAGGCAAAATCTTACGTACTCCGATTTAAGAATGTTGTACGATTTGACGAGATTCGATCGGCACTCGCCAGCTTATGGGGCTACTGTACCCCCTTGTTGGAGCGAGATGATGCAAGCTCAGCGTCAACGACGCTATCCCCAGCATCTTCATCAGTCCGAGGATCAGCATCATACACGAACTTGGCGGCTTCAAAATGATGCGTAAGTTTAATTAAGATTTTAAAGCGCACTAAAAAAATTAATTATAACCGAAGAAATACATTGCATTTCTTAGTTTACTGTAAGTTTTTTTAAGTTAAATGTTATTATAATTTCAAATTGATTTCAAAATTTTATTACATTTATTTTTATTTATAAAAATACATAATCTTAAATGCTAATTCCTCTTTTCATTTTTTATTTTTCTTATTAATACAGAACCACCTGGGACGAGCACATTTTTGAACTGACGTTACCAAAAATTTCACCGGTTAACGTTGGCCACGTAGACGTTCGTTTTAGTTTACATTTCCCATGTCTGGATCTTCCAATGATACAAGTTACTCTACTCAAGCAAAATATGACCGGAATCGGAAATAAATCAATTTTGATTCCGGTAGATGAAAAGATAGACTTTAGAATTGGTCGTGAGCAGAAGGCTGATAACCCTGTCATTACTGATGAATATCAGAGGCATCATAATACGGAAATCTTATGCGGACCTGTCAATTTACAGCGCTGCATGGACCTTTCAGATCACTCTGGATGTGTGACACTTACAAGTCCAAAGTTGTTTCGAACCAAGGCTACAACATTACTTGTTCACATAAAAGCTTTAATCGATCCTACAAAAGAAGGGGTATGAATCGTTTTTAAACAATATGATTTTTATTTTTGTACACGTTGCGCATAAAGTTGCTACTTTACTCCTAGTAGAAAGTAAAGTACCCATTATATGCGCCTCTTGTAAAAAGATCGTATATGCACCACAGGAGTAAATAAAGAATGCATTAAACCACATGCTTGTGACACTTGCCTTCGGCTCGGATGACAATTTGTATGTGATTTAAGATATTCTTTACTTTTCCTCTATAATCTACTATTTTCTTGTTAGCGTAGTCTTTTATAAATTAAGTAAACTTATAATATAATCTAAATTACATGCGTATATCACGTTAAGTGTATACCATACATGCAGTGCATTTGGAAGCTTAAACGTTGCTTCAATCACTATAACTTTTTTATCGTAAAAAATTTGAACAATTTAAAAACTTTAAATCTAATAAACTTAATTTCTTTTTTAATTTACTTGCCGATTATACCTTTACCGTTTTTACTTATATTTTCATCTGAATTTTCAGATTTTATGTTTAAATCAAATGATAAAATTGCTAAATAAATACAAATAATAAGTTGATTTTAACCAAAATTATAAAAGAAAAAAATTATTTATTTACAGGCATCATCCAAATCTAGATCGAGTTTATTAGAATCAAAGCCACCCACTTCAAAAAAGCTGAGGATAGACGAAGCTGGTCCACTTCCGCCTGGTGCTTCAGTAGAAAGATTTGCTGCAAATGCAAATAAAAAAATAGATTGCTATAACGGTTGTGACTGGATTCATGAAATTTCCATTACTGTCAGATCTGTATATCCTACAACTATTCCAAATGAAAAATTACAAAGGTGTGCGATGTTGGAGTCAAAAGCTTTTATAGATAATTTACTTAGCGTGGCCTGTTTACAAACATCGGATAAGTAAGAAATAATATAACAATACTTAAAAAAATTATTACAGATTTTCTTTTGTTAACACATAAAAATGATAATAGGTCTCCAGTTGCTCAATCATTAGCTTTGGATATTTTAATATGGGTTGCTGCAATAAGGTTAACCAGATTACGTACTGGTTTAGACAGTACAAAAACGAAAGCAATGCAGTTAGAAACTGTTCGTTGCGTTCAAGAAAGACTTCCTTGTTTATTACGTACTTGTTTGCTTCATGCTGGACGAAGTATAGCGCACAAATGTGTTAAACTCATCGTACTTTGTAGCGAGTATGTATATTGTATAATTTTTTTTTCTTTTTTGCTTATGCTAAAAATATATTTTAATTTTTTTTTAAGGGGTCTTCATAATTTGGAGGATCCTGCACCTCATGCTTTTGAAGAGGCAGTACTATCAGTACTAGTTACTTTATTACCTTATATAGTAAGTGTACAGTGGGCTGGTTCACTGCGATGGCTCGCTGTTCTAGTAACGAGGTTGTTACCATTAGATAGGAATCACAGTGTAGCTCAACAATGCATTAATCTCATTCAAGAAATATCTGCAGAAATGTCAAAACGCGTTAACCCTTATCACTTGTTACTTGCCACCAGGTAATAATACAAAAAATTTTATTTGAATATTATTTTAGGTTGTATATTTTTTAATACAAAAATTTTGCTTTTAGATTTGGATTATATAATTCACCATTTGAAACTGAATTATTTGATATGGATCCTCCTGTATCTCCAAAATCTACTTCAATTCCTGTAACTAATACATACTCATCTATTGCAACTGGTGAACAATCTAGTACATCTGTGACAACTACGAACTCTTCGTATACTCAAGATGCCATTGATTTAAGAGATTTGCTGTCTTTGCCTTCACACTCGGCTGGCGATCTTATTTTGCCAAGTAAACTAAAAGCACTGTGTTCTAATCATAGTATGAAAGGTCTTCTTGAGGTAATATTCATTTATTTACTTTAATTTTTAAAATATTAATTTGAATTAAAATTTATTATATTTCATTTGTTTTTTTTTCTTTTTTTTTAGGTTGAACCCTTACATTTTACTTGTCATGCTGCTTCTGATGGCACAAAAATGGAAAAAATTGATCCGAATGTCAATACTGTAACAATTGGAAGTGCACTTTACGAATCACCAGTACCTACGACAAACGCAGCATCGGATACCAAAATAATTCACCACGCTTATGTAAGTATTATAAAATAAATATGAATAGAACTAAATTTGTGATTTTGTTTACGTAATAAGCATGGTGTTGATTATTTTGTATTCATTTATTTTTAATATTGCGACAAATCTGACAAGAGTAATCAAAATTTAGCTCAGGTTAATTAAGTTAAAAAAACGTAGCATAAAAAAGAACGTGCATTACGTACATGAATAGGATACTTTTTTTTATCGTATTGCCTCATGTAGGGTTGTCAAAATTAAAATGTTTAATATTTATTCTTTGTTATGATTTACTGTACAATAATTATTACGATGTTCATTACATGAGTCGTGCGAGAAAATCTGTAAAGCAGATTTAAATTATTTTTAATAAACAATCCGTAAAATCTCGGTAACTGTCTCAAGTCAAATATGTAAAATGCTAATAGTGAACATTATTTGATGCCTAAAAATAGTGAAAAACGGATGTAGTTTTCGTGAAATATTTTGTTCTGTGCTCAACCTTGATAAGTAAGTTTACGAGAAATCATTGTAATATTGTAGAACTTCGAGGCTGGATCAGTAGGACCAGATCTTCAAGCTAAGTTGACAACCAAATTAACTGATCTGCTTAGTCAGTGTACGAAAAGTGCGCAAAAGGCCAACTACGAGGCTCTATCAAAGAAGGCCCAAGACTTTTACATGCACGATGATCAGTCAGATAGCGATGAAGCTAGCAATATTGCTAGAGCACCTATACAGTGCGCTCCAACGCACATCTGGAACGTATATAATGATAAACCCCCGACTTTAACTGCCGTTCCGAAAGAAAAGACCTCGTCGGTAACGAATGTCGGTACTTCGGCGAATAAAGTTGAAGACTCAAGTGCGAAAAAGGTAGACACGACTATGCGCACATTGGAAAGCGATTTGTATCGTCTTATTCTTTGTTCTCGTTATAATAGGCACATTTTGTAATTTAATGTTTTTATTTGCGTATAGACGTTAAGTTTCGGGGTTATGGAGAGATATGACACTATATATTGATAGATCATTTTTTTTTTTACTTTATACTTTTTACATAGGAAAATAATTTTCCGTTCTTTTTTTATCACAATAATTATTACAAACATGTCTGGGTAATGATGTGAATATTGAATCTTTTTATCTAGAAAAAAAAGGAAATGATTCTATCAGTAAAATACTGTTATGTTTTAATAACAAAATATTGAGATTATATAACTGTTATGTTTTAATAACAAAATATTGAGGTTATGCATAACATTGTAGTTTTTTCTTATTTAGTTTACTTATCCACACACATACACATGCAAGTTTTACTTACAATTTATAAATTGAAATGATTTATTATTCTTAAATACGTGTTTCTAAATTTTTAAAGAATTTACGTATTTCGAATAATTTGAGATATGTGCTTTATCTTTTAACTTTTTTGGCATTTCATTAATGCTCTTATTATCTCCCTAGTTAATTTCTTCAAATTGCTATATGACTTTTGATCAGTATATATTATATGCAGAAGCAATTTATAAGTAGAAATTACATTAAAAAAGTATTTTTTGTTTAAATTTCTTTTTGTGAATCAATTTATGCTTTATCTCTATGGTACATGTAGCTTATTCATTTTCTTAAAGAATTACTGATATAACTTTTAAAATATTTTAATTAAATATTTTGTCAGTCTATAATTCTCTGGTTTAACAATATTTATACTTACAGATTAATAACATGTAGTTATGATATTTCGTAATGCTTTCATAAAGGTAGCATTGAGAATTGTATAAATTTTTAGTCACTCACTCTTACAGTATTTGAAAAACCATAATCTTTTTACAATAATGTTTTTACACTAATATTAAAACAATAAATTTATAATATCTTTGTACAAATAGAATATAATATCCATTTTTGTTCTAAAAATTGTTTAATTTTCAGAGAGATGACGTCGCATTCCCTTGGGGAAGATTACTTTGTTGGCCACCACAGCAGGCTTTGGTTGTTGAAAGGATGCATTCTGGAGCAAGAAGATTTGTGATACTAGATTTCGGTGCTCCCGTGTTATTAACTGATTTGATGATACCAGCATGTAGCGATTTAGTATCTCTTTCTATTGATATTTGGACTAAAAGTGAAGAATCTGATGGTATTCGACTGGTTGTCGCTGGTGACATAGGCAGTAAGCCTTTGGTTGTCAATGATCTGCAACCTCCTCCAGTTTGTAGATATTTAAAGGTTTGTTATTGTTTTATTTATGATTTTTGAAATAAATAAACTTTTTAATGATTATAAAAATTTAATTTTATTATAATGTTATTAGATTACAACTATTGGTCGATATGGCATGTCTACAACTCGTTGTAAAATACCTTTGGGCATGTTTTATGGCCACATGGTTGTTTTACCTGGAGAAGATTATTCAGAACTGATCGCTTCACAAACAAACGTTAATAGCATTTCTGACCCAGCTCTTCAAAGTACCATAGATTCACAATGTACAATTTTATCTGCCCTTGCTGAAGACGTACAATGCAGGTTAGTTTATAAAGAATAAATAATACGATTATTATTTTATATTAAAGTTAATTGTTCATTTTATTTATTTATTTTTTTACAGATTTACTTTAGCAACAGAACGATTGAAAAGTTATCTTGATCCCTTGTTATGTACAGAAACTCCTAATGTTATACATATGCAACACTACTTAAGTCATAGTAGAAATTCCAGCGACAGTAAGGAACAACCTTCAGCAAAGATTTTATCAACATACCAAGTAAAAATAATTATTATTATGTACACTTTCTTCGATCAAGTATTCTTAAGGTAGCTGTGCTACGCTGCCCCGTTCCATCCAGATTTTGTTTAAAAAAATTATTCATTCACGCTAAAAATGTTTCACACTCAATATATAATTCTTTTAACTAACAAAGAAAAGTGCTTACCTCCGGGACATCAATTTTAACCAAACTTTGGGGTTTTATAGTAGAGGCATTTTAAGGCAAAACTTGTAGTTTCGTGTTATAAATGAAGTATATTTAATCGATCACAAGCGATTTTTTTTATCTTGTAATTTATAAGTACAAAACTATGACCTCTCACTTTTTCAGTCGAATCTTAAATATATTTATTTAATTGAAGGTACAAATGTTAATTTTCCAATAATAGTCTATGTTAAGTATTTAATTTTCTACAATTTTTTTCTGATTGATTGATGACCTCATAAAAATATTGTAATAGAATACTCAAAACTCATACATTGTCATTTTTTCCTTTTTTTCTAAAATGGCGCAGCCACCTTAAAGCACATTTTTACAGTCATGATTAGTGACTGTAAAGTATGATTTTTCGGACACGTATTCATATAATTTTAAATACAACGCATGTAAAAATGTGCTTTACGCATATTTGATAAAGATATGTTTGCGCTTCGGCCGTAAAATCATACTTCAATCTTGACAAAAAATATTATTTTAATAATATTTTTTTAATAATTTATTGTTTCAATTGATATTTTATTTTTTTCTTTGTATAAAGGAATGCATTATGTACCAACATCAATTAAATATAATTCGTGGAGTATGGCAGAGATTAGAAACTTGGAAAAGTTCAGAAAATACTCCACCAACTACTTTGGCTAGTGCTTCTAATGATAAATTGCGAATTCTTGGAGAGACTCTTCTTGATATATTACTTTATACTGTTTATGAAATCGGTTCAGTTCCTACTGTAAGTTTTTAGTTAACTTATATATTCATCAGTATACTGAAGTTTTAATTATTATTTTTAACGTATCTTATAGGTACCTACAACATTATATGAAGCTTTTACACCATTAGTATGTGAAAAATTATTTAATTCGATATGCGTCATGACTCCAGCTCCGCATTTACAACTGTATGCTGTGGCACTTTTGGCTAGAATGGCTGGACATCAACCATGGTGGGGAAATTTCCTTGCCAATACTTTAACAAATCTTTATTCTGCATCATCAACGCATATATTCCCTCAAGATAGGTAAGACTATTAGCTATTATCTATTACAATATCTATACAAAAGAGGCTACAATTGAAATTAATTCGTTTTGTTATCTAAAACATTTTATATTTAATGATAAATTCAATAATTTTTAGGGTATTTATTTTGTTAACATTCCTTGGACGTAAGTCATTGATTGCCGCAGCTAATAAATCTTCGGTAGTAGATGCCATGGTTCGAACTCTTGGAAGGTTATTAGCTCCGATATCTGCTGGTCAGAGTGAAAACTCTAATAGATTGGATACAACTTTAATTGGATGGGTTCTTCTTTTCTTATCTGTGTGTTTAGATACAACTGCTATTCATCCTACCTCTCTTGACGAAAATCACGATAAAAATAAAGATCAAGGTACTAGCTTTAATGTAGTTTCTTTAAGAAATATTATTTTTCTGAATAAGTTCTATAAAAATTATTCAAATATATGATTTGTATAAGATGATGAATTTTGTTGCAATATACTATTTTCACAATATTTACAGGATTTTCATCTCGATGGGAGTTTATCCAAGGAGAATTGGCAATGCAAAGGAAATTCGTAAGCTCTAGTCGATCTTCGGCCTCACGAAGTTATCGCAAAAAGTTACAAAAACGTCTGATGCATCATAAACAACAGTTGCAAGACTTGGAACAAGCAAAAAAATCTTTTCATACTTCGTCACAGGTAGCATTACTATAAAATATAACAGTTATATTTTAACAATATTTTTATTTGTTTGAGTTTTTAAAATATTTTGAATAAAATTTTCCAAAGGCGCATTGTATACTTTCTACGCAGGCTGCCACTTTTTCTACCAAATTGGAAGCAGCATTGAAGTCTCAAGAACGAATTTATAAGAAAACTTTAAAGCAACATTCAGCTAAACACTTAAAAGATCTTTTTGGCATTCGGAGAAATGAATTGCAGCATTTAAATCGAAGTTCGCGCTCACAGCCGCAACCAAGCACAAGGTAAAAATTACAAATATTACCACTACATCCAAAAATGTTAATACCCTTTTATAATAAAATACAAAAAAAAATATAATGTAAGTTGTGGTAGTTAAAACATTAATAAATATTAATAATATACATATAATATAGATAAACATAAAATTAAGAAATAAAAAAGATTTTAGTTCAGAAACTGATAGTTTATATTTAAGTATATATTTTGAAATTGAGAAAATTTTTAATCTTTAAACTTTTTAACATTTAGCGTTTAAAATTATTGTATTGATTTTTAGTCAAGCGGAACCACCAGATCCAGATGGTGACTCTTCAACAAATTTGTCATACCAGTATGTTTTGCCTGTGGCACGCGGACTTGTAGCTTTATTATTAAATAATGCTTCAAATGTTGATATGTTTCTACTGGCGTGTAAGGTAAGCATTAATTTTGATGTAGAAAATCTAAAAATTTTAATTTAAATGAAATTTATTATTAATATTTTTTGACAATTATAGGTGGTGGCTAGGCTAGTGGTATCTACTCGACCTGCCATTAGTTTAGGCGAACTTATGACCGAGGAACAACTACTAAAATTAGTTAGATTAGCGACTGGAAATTCTGATACTGCTTGGTCCTCACATGCTGTCTCTTGTTTATTACAAGATCTTTTAGAAGGTAAAGAATCTCATCTTAACTAAATTATATAATGGATCTCTTTTTATGCCTCAAAATTGCGTAGAAAATCGTTTACTTAAAACGCAGTTAAAAAAGTCGAAAAACTATTATTTTTCTCGGCTTTAGCACCGAAAAAAAGTATTTTCTATCCAGGTTTGGTAAGGATGAAAGAACATTTTTTCCGCTGCTTCTTAAAAAAAAAAAAAATTTACTATTTTGAGCTTACTTTTTTCTCTTTTGACATAATCTACTATTTAACTAAAAAATTTTTTAATATAAACTACAAATTTTAAAATTCTTAAACAAAAAATTTCAGGTGAAAAATTATATCCAAGGCATTTGTCAGCAAATGAACCAAGCACTTCAGAAGAAACTTTTGAGCCATTGCCTTCTGAAGAAGCTAGAGCAGCGGACGACGATGCTGGAGCAGTTGCAGGAACTAGCAGCTCTTCAAATACCTTTGGAAACGATGAAGGTTTTGCCGATGGGGATGAAGACACTCAAGATAGTATCATTGTTGCTCCAACTAATGCTTCTACATCCAAAACTAGTGGTTTTAATTTACCTTCATTGTTAGAATCTGACGATAGTGAGTTTGAAGAATTTTTAGATAATATTCTTGAACGTGGTAAGACAATCTTAAAAAAGGGCAATGCTGCATCCAAGTATTCAACGATAACTACTTCAGGGTATTTATTATTTATTATTTTATTAAAAATTTTTTAGAAATAAAATAAAACGTAATGTATTCATGAGTTCTCTATTATTTTTTCAATAGCATTTCTCAAGCAATTGATGCAAGATTAGAATACGGTGTGGAAACAGGAGTAGAAATCGCTCTTCGTAGACTGTCTGCTCTTGGCACTTATAATTTACCACTTGGTATAAACGCAACCATTAATGTAAGTTATTATTTTACTTTCAAGATATTGTATTGTTAAAATCCTAAAGTCTAATTTTGTAAAACGTTTTATTTTGTTTAGCCTTCATCTGAAATTTCCCGGCATTCACAACCTTCCACCTCTAGACAGACGAGCTATTCCGATAGAAGTCAAGACGCGTGGAATCCACCAGATATTCCACCATCAAGTTTATTTATGCTAACTAGATGTTTTGATAAAATCTTCACTGAATTGTATATTCAGGTAAGAAAAGATTTTAATTGTTATTTATTTTTATTTTCGTAATTTACTTTATAATAAATATTCTTTTTTTTCCAAAAACAGAGCATGGGAACAAATTTAGAATTGGTTTTACAATTATGGTTAACATTAAATCTCGATGCTACTTCAGAATCAAATTCATCTAATTTTGATCCTTCATTAACTCCAGTGATTCCATTGAGTTCTACTGCTATTGCTGGTTTAATATCTGCATTTTCTTGGTGATTTAATTAAATGTTTAATATTTAGATGTATTTTATTACGTTTTTTTATATTAACAAAATAATAATAAATTCTTTATTCTATTTACATGTAATACATAGGCATCCAGGAGTATCTTTGCGAGCTTGGTGTTACGCCTTGCAATGCTTGACTCTTGCCAGTAATCAACCTTTACAAGCTGAACAAGTTGAAGCCGCCAGCTGTAGTACTCCATTGGATGGGTTATTGGGCGGCATGGCCGGGTGTATTATTAAAGAACGAAATATGGGGGCTATGCTTCTTCGTCTTCTATCTGGGAATGGATTAAATGTTGATACTGCTAATAAACATTTTGGGATGGTAAGTTATATCTTGCAATTTTTTCAACAATTGTTATGCTCATATTAACTGAAAATTTCATTAATTAATAAAACTGATTTAACTAATTATTTTTAAAATTATATTCATTACGCTAGGCTGGACCGACATTATGTCAAGCTTTGCAAGATTTCCTTGTGAGACTAGAAATGCGTTGTGATGTGATAACACCAGGCAGTGCGCTGGGAAATTCATTGAAAGAGCTATTACTGTGGGTCGTGTATCAATTGGTGCAGCCTGGTGGAGCCCTAGTTGCACGACGTGGACCATTGGACGCACAGTGCAAGCTTATCATGTCACTACTTAATTTGAATTTCACGAATACTGACTTGGGCACTGCAATGAGCATATCAGAGTGTGTGGGAGAACTAGTTTCTACATACGTTAGAGGAGCTGGAGGTAAATTATTTTATTTTACAATTATACGTTTCATTTAAAAATTATATATTATAAGTATAATTTAAATTAAACTTACTAAAAATCATTTTGATTAAATTAAAAAAATAAAAAAATATTTAACTTTTGACCAGCAAAGTTTTAAACATGGTAGAATATTTATTGTTTATTTATGATAAGAAGACTATTAATATTGTCATTTTTATTGACGTTTTTGACGTTTTAGACTTACATTCCTTTTTCAAACATGTGAATTTATTGACTTCACATTGTCATAGATCAGTACAAATTTTATATTATGTAAAATTTAATAGAATTGATAAAGTTATCTTATTCTAAAGTAAACTAGAATGCAATGTAAAAAAGAAGTCTCAGTAAATTTATATTACATATTCAATTTTCTAAACTTTTTAGAAAATTTAATCTACAATAAAGTAAATTTATATAATTTTATTAATCATTTTTTTAATTAAATTATCATTTAACTATTTTAAGTTGGCGCACAATGCGGTGGATCGACTGACTCCACAAGCCAATCTGGTGGTTTTGGTGGTCTATATGCCTGTGTTCTTGGTGGAGATGCAAGACAAGGTCGACCAGCATCTTGGGATGCTTTAGTTGTTGCTCTAATAAAACTTGTTTGCAGACTTGTGCAAACACCTTTACCAACTGTAAGTTCGTAAATTTTATCACAAATAATAATTTTAAAAGTTAACTTTTTAATGTGATAAACATACATTACAATAGAAAATTTTTGTAAAGTATAGTAGTATTTTTAATTAGCCAGAATAATTTTATTCCTAAAAAAATGTTTATATATTGTTTAAACTAAGAGTTCATAATTAATAACAAAATTTGTGCTATTTTATCACCTTCTTCATTTTATAGGTTCGAAGTGCAAGATCAGACAGTTCAACGGAAATGGAACTTGGTGAATCTTCACAGAGTTCAAGTTCTAATCAAATTAGTAATCAAGAGAAAATGAATACTTCCCAAACTGATGAGAGCAAAGTTGCAGAACAACAAACTTCTTCACGTGCACATCAAACGTCTAAACCACGAGTACCATGTGTTGCAGACACTGGTAATAATTATAATTGGCTAAGAAACAAAAAGTTACTTTTTATTTCCAAATAATTGTAATCAAACTAATTATTTATTAAATTCTTTAGTCTTGCAACACGAACCCACTATGATGCGACTATTAGGAGCCCTTGGTCACAGCTCTGGATCGTCATTAGCAATGCTTCTTGGAGAGGGATCTAGCACAAATGCGACTACTGATCTTACTGCTCCACCTTCTATTCCTGATGCTACTTTTCAGTTATTATGTACACTGACAAAGAAAGCAAGTAATCCAACGCTTGTTTTGAATCCTGTTTATCAATATCTTGCTTCGTGTAAGTAATTTTCATAACACGTTATTTATATAAGTAATAATAATTACCAATAAAAAGATTAATATCATTAATAAAATTGTATTGTATCATAAAGCTTGCAGACAAGGAATTTCTGATCGACATATGGACGTAATGCAGCTATCTGAGCCCCTTTTATGGTTTATTTTACGAGTTCTCGACAATGAAGCATCCTTGTCTGTTTTTACGTCAATGGGAGGCGTTAAAGTCTTGTGTGAGAACCTTGTTAAATCGAGTAAAAACTGTAGCGGCAATGCATCTAATTCGCCTGGGGTAATAGCGCTTGTAATGCAGCATTTATCTAACGCAACGAGCTTAACGCCCGTCGTATCAAGTAGCAGTAGTAGCAAAAAGTCAGCGAATACATTAGAATCCTCCGAAGATGGGTTACTGAATTTTGCACCGCTTGGAACTGTATCATGGTTACATCCAACTGCACAACCAGCAGATGTTCTCATTCAAAGTGCAACACCACACAGAAGAGCAAGAACCGCAGCGTGGTCGTATCACTTTTATCCAGATGAAGCATGGGTGGATTTGACTATTACGTTACCTTGTGCAATTTTATTAAAGGAGGTTGATCTTCAACCACATTTAACTTCGCTTTCAAGTAAGTTGTACTGTATTTATTTGGTTTCATATATGTTAAGATTTGAAATAAAAAAAATTTATAATCAATTATCTCAGTTCGAATGAAAGTTGTTAAGTCAAACATTAAATAGAAAATGTATATATATTTATGTAAAATACAAATTATTAACGAAAGTTAAATTAGAATAAAATTAAATTAAAATTATGTTACATTTTTTTAGCATGTCCATCTGCTGTGGCTCTCGAGATTTCCCGTGAGGGAAATTCTGCCTTGACCCCTATTTGTTCACCAATGCCAACTGCTGGTCTTACATTCATTCGTTTAACTTTATCTCAACCTGAAGTTGCAACTGCCGTTCTTGTAAGACTGTATAAACCTCGAGATTCGACGAATATAAGTCTGAGTCAAATACGTTTACTTGGTACAACTGCTTTTGGTGATCCTAAGTCGAATCATGATATAATAGATGAGGAACAACTTACGAAAACAAGGTAGATATAAAAAAATTAGAAAATATAGAAATAGAAAAAATTAATGTTTTTAGCAGAAAAATATATTACGATACGCGTGTAAGTGCTTACTGCAATTTAGTCTGGTTGAATATTTTTCCTACTTAAACTGATTAGAATTAAATGAATGTGATGTATTAGTTCCATTAACCTTTATTTCCATTAATAAACAGTTCAAGATGTTGTTTTATTGGTTATTGCATAAACTGATATGATTTACTCGTTTAATTTTGAGATTCGAATATTTTTAATAAAAAAAAAAAAAGAATCTTATGATTCACTCTATAGATCAATTGATTCATATCTATCGGACTAAATAGTTGTAAGTTACACAAACAAAAGTGAATTAAAATTAAGAGCAATTATCAGTTTCAAAGTACTTAAGAATAAATTGTTTATAAGTATAGAGCTAATTTTTAAATATCGCTTTAAAAGCATAAGTAAATAAAAAAATATTCATTCGAATTTGTCTAATTAATTTTAGCTTGGGATGGCTACGATTAGTACATCAGTGCTTGTCAGTTAGTACTGTGAACAGTAATCTAACTGCTGAAGTATTAAATTCGGCAGCATCAGTCGAAGGTTTAGTGGAATCTTGTTGTAATTTATTACTACTTCCTGCACCATCACTTTTTACACCGAACTTGGAAAGAGTACTTCTTCAGCTTGGCTTACACTCATCTGAACTTGGTCTTCGCTTGATAAATCTTTTGCTTAACAACAGAACTGCACCTCTTTTGCAAGGATCTGTTTTAAGTCAAGAAACTACAACGGTTCAGATGGTTGTTGAATTACTGGAGCAACTCTGTTCAGCACAGGATTCGAACACAAAAGCACGCATGTCCGCAGTTTTGAATTGGTTATATGCAGTAGCAAAGTCTTCTGTATCTGCCAGTGTGGACAATAACTTACTCAATACTTCAAATTCTGCTTCTCCACCAGCTGTTTACATACACTGTATTTCAACGATTATTTGGAAAGCAGCCAAACTTGAAGATCTTAACTATGACTTAAAAGAACTTCTTACTGATGATTTATTCGAGTAAGTAGTCATATTTAGTTTTATATTAAATGGAAAAAGCATTACCATATTAGTGTAATTTTTAAATCTCTATTAATATAAAACAAAATTTTCTCGAAGTCAATTAACGGTTTAAACTTTTAATGTTTTAATGCTATTTACTTAATCAAAAATATCAAATTTACGTTAGATTTATTATAAAATGCAGATTTTTGATAATTATAAACTTTATATAAGAAATCGTTTGTAACTATTATTATACATAATATTTATTATTTCAGTGCACTTTACCAGTGGATTTTAATGTTAAAAACTCATTCGGCATTGAAGCAGGCAATAGATTCAGTCCTGTGTGCATTTTGTTGCGTCAAATCGTCATTCTTTCAATCCCTACTACAAAAAGTGCAGATACTTGTGCCAAATTTGTCAAATAACCAATCAGGTGCTTCGATATCCGATGATCGAAAGGAGAGCGAAGGCCAAACGGATGATGGTAAAAGTGTCGCCGATCTAAACGATTGGTACGCACGCCTTGCTCAGTCAGAGTTCAAGCGTTTATCGCTGACAGAAGGCCAACTGTTATCAATAGCGGCTGCAGCGCGATCGCCTCCTGGAATTTGTCAATTAATTAACTCAGGTCTACCGACACTGCTAACCGCCTGCATAATGGAGTTTGCAATTTTGGAAAGATCAAAACAATCACAGGAATATCATAGACAGCAACAACTGAATGCTGAAAAAACTTTGGTTAATATTTCTATTTATTTCAATTATTAATAAGAAAATTTTGATTTTAATAGTATTTGATAACTAAGCTATTTCTATTATTATTATTGTTATTCCATATGTAAAAATTTAATCAGTATTTTTATTGATTCAGTTTTGAAAATTTTTTGTACTTTTTTCTTAGACGATCGACGAACCAGAAACAGCTTCTGTGGAAAAAAATGCAGGGAGTGCTGGTTTAACAGATAGTGATAAAGCTGGCGAGAATGCAGCAGAAGAAAACAAAATAGAGGGATTGGACATGACAGAACCAGAGAGCGTAGCCACAGTTTTAGAATTTTTATCATTAGTTTGTTCTGAAGGTAAAATGCGTGATTGGCTAGGCAAAGAGGGCAGTGGATTTTGGTTACCTTTACTTAATTTACTAAGCGATAGACCAATCGAAAATCCATCAGCTTCCTCTCTAAGGTGAGTTTCTACAAATCAAGGGACAAGTGCCGTGTCTTGAGAAATTAAAAAATTTATTTCTTACTATTTTTATTTAACTTGATTTCTTAAATCTTCAATTTATACACTAAAGACTTAACTATTTTAAGATACTTAAATTTTTAAAATGAAACTAATCAAAATTTCACTTATTTGTAAATATTTGTAACTCAAAACAATATTTGCAGATGTTCAAAGATAAGCATGTCGTATGCAAAATTAGAAAGTGCCATGATTAAGTTCCTGTCTAAATGTTGCTGGTGTCATTCAACTAATCAAAAATTATTAGCTGAACTGCTAACAGAAGTTATTATTCAACAAAAAGCTCCAGCAGGTATAAATTATAAGAAAAAAAAATGTTACAAACAGAACATGGTTAAAGGGCAAGACATTAATTTTAATTTATTTCACTTTAAGGTACGAGGGGTTTGCATGGAATTTCCGGTTTTACGAGAAGACTTATTCTTCAACTTTTATTGGAGGGTGAAAAAATTTTAGTTTCTGTAACGTCGGAAATACCAATGAAACTCTCTACGATTGGTAGCAGTAATCTTCCAGTAATGCCCCCTCACCCTGCCTTTCCATTAGGTCATTATCATCATTTATTGTACATGTCTACTCAATCAACTGTTGCAGATATTTTGCAACAAGTATCAGGTATGCATTTTGAAATATATACTTATTTTGAAAGTGTAGAACCCTTTTAAATCTTTATTATCTTTTTTCTTGTATTTATATTTATTTATTATTATTTTTTTTTTTTTTTTTTTTTTTTTTTTTTTTTTTTTTTTTTTTTTTTTTTTTTTTTTATTTTTTGTGATTCCTAATAAACTTGTGTACTGATTTCGCATGCAATTTAAACTAATATTTTAATAGTGTAATACCTTAATTCCTTTTTAAAGCAATTCTTTTTAATTTTATTTGAAACCTTATCTTCATTATCTAGACAATATAATTTTTTATAAAAAAGTCAAAATTTGTTAAAAAGAGCTTAAGATAAAAAAATAAATTCAGATTAATATACTTCTTAATGATCATGTTGAAATATATTACTAAAACTTAAAAATCCATTTCACTTTGTATTTAATACAGTAAACTTCTTTCTTATGCAAAATAAATAAAGTTTAACAAATATTTAAATATTTAAATATTTTTCTAAGGGATCTACGCTTCTTAAATTAAAGATATAAAGATAAGGGATAACTGCTCGAATCCTTGTAACAATTAACTCCTTGATCCCTATAAAAAATGCAGGCACTTGGCTGCTTTTGCTGCTCCCCAATAATTATAAAGGAAACGAAGCAGGTACTAGCAGTGTGGCCCGAAATCGCGAGCTCTGGGAGTCTGGAATGAACATCGTCATGGACTCACTCAGCGTAGCTGCTGGCAACACTGCCAAGGACAAACGAGCTAAGGAAGCCTCCAACAGATCACAGGCAAGAGGCCCTGTTATACGGAAGGCGCGTCTCAACGCAGGTAGGAAGGACTTTCTATGCGTTTGTTTTACCTCAACGTTAAAGCTATTTTATTTGAGCACATTTCCAGTTTATAGTTAAATATTTTTTCGTATTAAACAATAAAATACACAAATTTGCGCAAGACTTGTTTACTTATTTTTTAAATAAATTTATACATTAATTGCTTTTTTCTTTTTTATTAATCGAACAATTTACTTTTTGTTTTCAGATGGATCAGTATTAACAACAAAAAGCTCAAATCCCTCTCAAGGAAATGCCAATAGCATGGCTAATCAGAACTATTTGATTCTCTCATCCCGTCCTAATACCCCTTTGCCTCCAGAATTGACCATAGCCCAACTATTATCTATAGTCGAGGAAAGTGGAGTTTCATTATCAGAACCTTGTTTGTACTTGACACTACGACAACGAAATAAAGATTCTAAAGGTAAGTTCACGTTGGTTGACGATGAATTTATTGTAATTTGTTCGTAGTTTGATATATGAGGATTGGAGAAAATTGATCTTCGGTGAACTAAGAGGTTATTATAAAAATATTTACTTTTACATAAGTCATTGATTCGGGGCATTTATCTTAGTTCGTCAAAGGTCAGATTTCTTCATTAATTTTATGTAAATTTTTGCGCATATAACAGTTAGTATTTTTTTCAGAAGAATCTTCAAAATCGAACAACCGTAATTCTTTGATCCGGTATCCTAGTATAGATAGTACATTAGAAGTTTTTAGCTCGAAGGGCGGTTTAGCCGTTCTTGCAAAGCATTTACCCCTAGTATATCCAGATTCGAGCAGACCAGTACCATTGGTTGAAAAATCTCCTACACAAGAGCAATCTGATGCCGATTGGGTAAAAATAGAACATAATGATAATGTTTACGAAGATCTGGAAGAGGGTACAAGTAATGGACCACCAAGAGCCATACCGCCAACACCACAGGTATTTTTAATTGTAAATTATGTATGCTTGATATGCTGTTTTTTCGTTAATTGACCTGTTTAATAAAAAGTATATTCTTATTGCTTAAATTAATAAAATTAAACTTCGATTATTATTTATAAGTTATTAATGTTTAAGGGCTCAGTTTACTCGTTAAATCTGTATTTAAATAGTTCATGGAGAAAAATTTTCAGATCTATATTGTGTATTAAAATAGAAATGTATAATAGAATTCGATTTTAGTCCTTAAGAATTAAAATGGAATTTACATAGTACTTATTTTTATTTAATAATATACACTACTGTAAGACTGATTTTATTTACGGTTAACAATTTCGTTACACCTAAGTAGATCTAAATGCAATTTTTTTTTAAATTAATGGAAGAAAGAAAACTATCTTAATGTATTTTATAATTTTATATTAATATATAAGTTATTATTGCAATTCTATAGTGTAAATAATTATAAAATAAGTCTTAAAAATATAAACACTCATAATTTAAAATTATAACCAAAATATAAATTATTATAGGTTCCTCCACACTCGCTGGCTGCATTTGGTTTGTTTTTACGCTTACCTGGTTATTCGGAGGTCTTGCTTAGAGATCGCAAACGTGCTCAGAGTTTGTTGAGACTAGCACTCGGTGTAACTGATGATGGAGAGGGCGGTGATGTACTTAGCTCGCCCTTAGCCAATTCTCTTCCCACTCTTCCATTTCAAGTACTGAAGCAATTACTAGACGATACGCCACCAACGACGGATGACGGCCTTTTGTTAAGGCGCACATCTATCGAGGTTGGAGCTGTTCTTTTGCTGCTCAATTGTTTGGCTATTTTCACTCATCAAACTGGACATAATGAAGGTAATTTCTTTATTAACGTAATTAGTAATTACATTTATAATATTTTTAATTTATTTTATTTTATAAAACTTAATTTAATAATCTGATCAAATTAGTTATATGAATGTTTTATTACATATGAATATAGTATTACTTAATTTTTTTATATAGATAATGTTACAATATGTATAAAAAAACTTTTAATTTTTTTTTAGCAGATTTTGATTCGAAATACTGATACTTAAATTTCTTTTATTTGTAGGTGCTGAACAACGTACGGGTCAATCCGGCGGTAGAAGCGATGATAAATCACATCTTTATTGGGCCAAAGGTACTGGTTTTGGTACTGGCTCTACTCAGCAGTCTTGGAATGTCGAGCAAGCTATGATGCGACAACGCTCCGAAGAAGAGCACGTTACCGTGCTTTTACAAGTGCTTTCAAGTTACATCGGCACGGGCGATCAACCACAAAAGGAGTTGCCTTCAGCCTTCACTGAACTACTGTCTCGTTCCTGCCTTTTACCAGCTCTCTCTTCATATCTACGTAATGATTCAGTTCTGGACATGGCTCGGCATATACCACTTTACAGAGCGGTTCTCCAATTGCTAAGAGCGATGGCAAACTCAAGCCAGTTGGCGCCTCTTTTACTTCCGAGAAGTGGAAAGTCCGGCGATCCATCAGTAGTCTCCTTATTATCGAGTATGAGAGTGTGTGTGGATACGTATGTACATAAGATCAATAGAACGAAAAATAGTTCCAAATCGAAATCAGCTGCCAAGTATCCAGAGGATAGTGAACAAGACGAGGGTTTGGCCACGCTAATACCTGATATTCAGGAAAGTGCGACAATTGTGCAGAAGGCGACCTCACGACTAGTTGAGGCAAGTGAAGAAATTGCCGGCCCCAGTCCTTCAGGTCCGGAGACACCTTTAAGATCAATTGATCAACGGTATCTTGAGGTTATGAAGAATCTTCAATTTGGTAAGTCGAATAGACCTTGATTACAGATATTGACTCTGTGCGTAACTTGCCAAAGCAATGGATAAGATATGGTGGCAAAATTCGGACCTTTGGCATGAAGCCCAAATAAATTTAATGGCACTGCCATCGGTTGCGTATGGAGTGAATGTTTTAAAACTTTAACTATTAATTAGATAATTTAAGTTAGTAATCAAGTTTATAGATATATAAAAATATAATTTAGTATAATTATTGAAATCGTAGATTTAAATATTAATTAATTATAAATTTCAGATACATACGAAATGATAGTTGAAAATCCAGATGGGGGTTTCAAATTTGCTGTATCGTACCACTTCGAGTCCAATATGCGCGCTGCAGGCGAGCGTAACCATCCTACTCGTGTCAAAAGGCTTGCGCAAGAAGCTGTTACCCTTTCCACTGCTTTGCCTCTCTCCTATAGTAGCAGCGTTTTTGTTCGTTGCGATACGGATCGACTCGATGTTATGAAAGTTTTAATAACTGGACCCGCCGAGACGCCTTACGCTAATGGTTGCTTCGAATTCGATGTGTACTTCCCCTCGGACTATCCCAACAACCCAATGATGATTAATCTGGAGACGACGGGTAGACGTTCGGTACGCTTTAATCCAAATCTCTACAACGACGGCAAAGTTTGCCTCAGTGTACTAAATACTTGGCATGGCAGACCTGAGGAGAAGTGGAATGCTCATACTAGTAGTTTTCTTCAGGTATTTAACTAAATTAAGATTTGTAAAATTTACTTCTAACAAATTGAATATTGCAATATATAACGTATATATCTACCGGCACTATAATGTTTAAATTTATTTATTTGTACTATTTTCCTATAGGTTTTAGTATCCATTCAATCGTTAATTTTGGTATCGGAACCGTATTTCAACGAACCAGGCTATGAACGTTCACGTGGAACGTCTAGCGGAGCTCAGTCTAGTCAAGAATATAACGCCAATGTATGCCAAGCCACAGCAAAATGGGCGATGCTTGATCAGATACGAAATCCATGCCCTTGTTTCAAAGAAGTAGGTTAAAAAAATGTATAACTTTACTTTTAGGTTTATTGAAGTATTGATCATTTCTAGTTATTAATTAATTTTTTTTTTTTAATATCAAATATTTACGTTTATTTATTTATTTTTTAGGTAATACATACTCATTTCTGGCTTAAGAGACATGAAATTGTAGCACAAATAGAAGGCTGGATTAGAGATATGGAAATGCATGGAGCAGATCGACGCTCCGGAAGAACTATATCATTAAGTGCTTTAGCCTTAAGGGTATGATTTGATACATCTTGATTTTATTTAGATAATAATTTTTAATTTACTATTATCTGATTTAAATTTTTTGTTATATTGCAGAGACATTATAAGCTGTTGAGAGAAGAATTAAACAAACTGCCAACACCAGAGGGCCTAGAAGATCTTGCGGAACCATTGCGTTCGCCGAGTTCGCCCTTGGAAATGACAGGTACACCCGGAACTCCAAGCACGCCGCCGACTTCCACGCTCGCCGCTAACTTTGCCAGCCCCGTGCCGACAAGTAATAGCGTAGCTGAGTCGAGCAATCATGTGCATCACGATATCGACACGGATGTTGAGATGGAAAAGATGGTCTCAAAAGTCTGCGAATGAGGGGGCTTCACTCCAAGAAAATTGTTGGACATTTTTAAAAGTCTATTGTTAGTGTTATTGTGAATAAAAAAAGGCTGTCGACCTTACTGTCAATAGGAAGAAGTGTGTCAAAGGAAAAAAATTAAGGAACATTGTCTGATTTAAAAAGTATAGAGCCAGAGCCGCCCTTTAATCGTGTACAAGCAGATAAGAGTAAAAGCGCATGTATATCTTCAAAGGCACTATCTCAAAATGATTCTCTTTATTGCAATCGAAAATTTTCATCGTCAAAGAGAATCTTTGAAGTGAGGGTGAGTGCCCATATTGTGGTGAGTGTCGTGTGAATGCACACAGTGCGAAGAATAAAAAAGATAAAGAATTAATTTAAAAAATGTTAATGAGAGCCGTATATAGTGCGCGCATACTGAGGCTGCTATAATATATGTGCACTGCGTTCGTTCTACTACTGTGTGTAATTGAATAGAAGTAAAGATCGTTACCTTTGCTATTTATTATAGATGTTCCTCGTTTGTAAAGCCGATAAAGATATCGGTATGCAATACGACTACAAAATTTACAGTGAAAAATCTAGCAAAGAATTATAAGGATGTCTGCTAAATCTTCGGCTAATCATAACTAATGATGAAGTCGATTGTTGTACAGTCAAAATGCAAACATCCGAATGGGTCGTGTGATTTTTTAAGTTTATCTTTTGTATCACTCGATTTCTCCCAAAAAAATAAATGAATGTAACGGTTTTATGAGAAAACGCTGTCCGTAAGCGATTTTTATCGTATCGAGGATAGACGTGAGTGAATTGAACTCGATAATATTTTAAGTCGGCCTTGTTAGAGATGAAAAAAGTTAATATGTTTTATTGGAATAGTGCGTTCTCTTTTCGGACTTCGACAAAGTTCAACAATCCGATGAGTGCATTACGCAATTTTTTCCTTTTTTTTATTTACTATCTATATGTATAAATTATTTACTTCGTTATTTATATCTTTTTCTTCTCACTAAAAAACGTTGACTTTGATACTTAAAATAAAATTGAAAAAAAGAGTGTTTGATGTAGATAGCGTTATGTTTATATAAGAAGCGATAATGTGATCAGAAGCGATCGCGGTGGCAAACCTTACTGGTAAATCGATCAATGTAAATAATCTTCAATAAGTAATCTTGCACACACGTATATATGTTTGTAATTCAAAAAAAGAGTATCGAAAGAATGCTCGGTGGAGTGCATGTCTTCGAAACTAAAAAAAATACCTACATAGAAAACAACAAGACACCTATGCATAGAGTCCCTACCTAAGTGCGACGAATGGTATGCGAGTCGCTTTTCTGATGGCATGATGGTTGTAAAGTGATGTATGGAACAGAAAACATGTTAATAGTTATTTATAATAAACAATTATTACCACTCGCATTAAACATTTGTTTTGTAAATTTGATTCCTCATTTCCTACAAAATTTTTTAATCAATTTAAATATAGT
>JAPYZA010000338.1:0-30926 GCA_030522685.1 Eupelmus azureus
GAATGCATAATGCTATGCATACTTTGCATATTTTACACATAAGATATTATATATTTTATATCTATTTTGATACTACCCTCTATATCAGTACCCATTATTATTATTGAATATTAAATATAATATTAAATATAAGAAAGTTTTTTAAAACCTACAACTTAATAAAAACAATAATAAATTATATCATAAAATGTGTTCATCAATGCATACTTCTAGAATGCTTTCGAAAATCGTCTGTTACGAGCACGTGGAATGCTAATTTTCGTCAATAACGTAACGTTATATTTAAAAAGTTTTTATAGAATATGTTTTTAATAGGTGAAAGGTAAAGGTAGCTTATCATCATTCATTGCTTCTATATAATTATAAGATACTCTTAAAAAGAAATTAAGATATTATTTTATATTAAAGCTTTATTTAATATTTTAACTTTTTTCATTATTATTCTTTGAAATCTATTACTAAATCGGTTTGTAATTACGTTATCTAACTTTTATTTTATTTAAAAATAAAATAATATTTTATATATTTCCTAATAATATTCAATTCGAAAAAACATACACAAAAAAATTAGAAAGTAATTATATTGAAGATATTTTTACTAGATCGTATACATCTTGAAAAGATATTGTCGAATGAACATCCGCAGTCTAATCATACGCTTAATCACGTGTATACATTATCATGGGAAGTGAATCTACAGATATTCTTACATAGATAAGTCTACTTAGGTGCCACTGCATGAAACTAAGTAATTTCTATAAGCAAAACCAATCAAGCTAATTCTATAGATTGCTGTACCTTTTGTGATATTAGAAAAGAATCAAAGTTAAAATTTCTCTTATATTCTAATTATGATGTGTTATGACGACAAATGTCTTATTGAAATGTTCAAGATTTATAAGAGGGCATTGAAAAGTGTCTTTTAAGTCACACCAGTCATGTAAAATACGGAGAGAGGGGTAAATATTTAAAATGTACCATTTAAAATTTACGAATTTATGGATAGTTTCGTATTATTTTAACTTCTAGTTCCATCTTTATCTATAAATATAACTTTTTATCTACGATTTTTTAAATCCACTTTATATTTCATGATTATCTAAATAAATTCATTATTAGTTTACTGTATAGAACCTCGAGCATTACCAAGTTCTACCACAGGATGGTAACATACAACTTTTGCTTTGACATACCAATTAATTACAGATATTCGATTAGGATCCCAAGGCTTAAATGAACTCTTTCAGAATAATAACAATTAAATAATAAATTATTATTATTAATAATTTAATCACATAAATAAATCAATTATTAGATCTTTGTTTTCTGTTACTGTTTATCAATCATTAATTGATTTTAAGAATTATAGTTTTTTAAGCGATAGATTTATTACTTAAATTAGATGATTATTTATTATGCACATAGCTTAAAAATATTGTACTATACGCTTTAATAGTTAACTTTACTTATAATATTAGTAATACTATAAATAGTAATATTCCTTCAATTTCAAAAACTAAAGTTAAGTTTTAGAACAAGAGATTTCGAAACTTAGCATTCATTATTTAAAACAACGTTTAATTATATTAACATTTATCTGTCATTGAATACTGTGTAGTATCCACAATTTCAAAAGATATATTTTAATTTTTTACCCATACACTTAAGTAACGCTGTTATAATAAATGTTAATAACTTTAAACGTTAAAGTTATTAATGTAGCATGTCAAATCCATTTAGCATAATTCCTCCTTTTATGTAAAGTACAGATTTTTTCTCCCGCGCGTGAAAGTGAATAAAGGTAAACAAACTCATCTCTCGCGACGACAAAGAATTATACTTTGATATTACCGAGAGTATCTCAAGATTGTATTTTTAGAAAGTCTTCTTAAGTATAGATGTATGTGGGAATTTATATGCATGCGTAGGTGACTGCGCTCGTGCGAGACATCTGCACATACAATCAACTAGCATGCAACAGGCTGTATGACAGTATGTGCTTCACTTACATACAAGGTAGTAGGAAGGTATGAAAATAGTTGAATATTTAAATGAGCTGTTTTACGGAGCGAAAGGTTATAATTTTTATCCATTAATTCATGGCTTTATATAGCATCATTATAAATTATTAGTTTTAACGATGTAAGCTTTCCTGGGATGCATCGTATTAAAAAATGTTGATTATAGTAATATTGATTTAGTTTAGTCAAGCATATCAATCGCTTATGCGTATTATCTTTTTTTAATATTTATTTTATTAATTAAATATTAAATATAACATTATATAATATTTAGACGTGTGAATATATTATTATAATATATTAGTTGAAGTTAACTTAATAAAACGTAAATACTTCCTTTACAAATTTCATTTACACGGTAAAGAGAGCTGAAAATGTTGCTTGAAGTGAAAATAAAATAGTAATGTTAAGTGAAAACAGACAGTTGTGAACAGACATGGATTTATTGATACTAAGAATATGTAAATGATTCGACCAGATTCTCGATGAAATTAAAGTGTCATTTATGATTATACACGTTGTATCTAAAGTAAACCAAAAATTATTTATTGAACTTGTTAATTATTCAATGTATAGACATTATTAGATATATACCACTAGATTGTAACAGCGATTATCACACTATAAAATTATATAAAAATACAATTATTTAGAAAATGTGTTGAAAGTCTGATTTCGTCAGAAATTCTACGAACAAATTACGTTGTAATCACATTTCTATTTTTTTTTATACAGTTATCTAAAAAATACTTTTTATATATTAGTTTTGTTTTTCTACAAGTATACATCTAGATTTTAAATACGTGCATAAATCATTGAATAAAACTATTTCTGCTCTAACAAGGAAGAATTGAAAATCTTACTGAAGTATCACTTCTAAAAGAAATGAACATGCTTATCGTGAATAGTGCCTTAAAAAGTTCAGTAAATAATAAATTTAATAATGAATTTTAAGAAAAATTATTTTTTATTTTCATAGATTAATTTCTAAATAATTCAAAGCAAATTCATATTATTTACTTATAAATATTGTATTACTGTGTGCCTACTGACAGTAATCAAGTGAGAGTATAAGTTAATATACTGTCCAGATACAACAAACTTTACATTGGCTCGAATATCATATAAGGCTCACAGCAATAAGAATAATAAAAAAAGAAGAAACTAGAGCGCGAAATCGTTGCACATATACAATCTCTATAAAACCCATTTTAACGCAATTAAACAGATAACTTATCCAATCCCATCTAACATTCAAAGTTATCCCTAAGCAGCCAAGCAAACCCCAACTTCAATCCATCGAATCAAAAAAAAAGCAAAACAAATCCTCCAACCCCCATCCAACAATTACAAATAAGACATTACTCCGATCGTAAATCCAAAGTCGCACGCACGCACGGTAAACCACTGCAACGAGCTGGCTCGAGAAGCATCGGCGATTCGCTTTCTATACACGCTGTCTCACGACCGGAGGATGGCCACATCCAGCTCGATGTACATTTGCGCACGACGATTCTTTTGCTCGTTTAATAAGGAAATAGCCCGCCACGCCAAGCGCACCCCGCTAATGGGCTTAATTATGCTATTATGCCTCTGGCGAGCGAGCCCAAGCAATTTTCGAGCCGAGCGAGCGAGCGTAACAGAGCTTCTTCTCGCTTTTTTTCTTTTTTTTTATTTAGTTGAGGCTGTCTAGCTTCTTTTCGCTTTTCATTCGTGGCACGCGTGCCGTTTTTTTGTGAGCACGTGTGGTTTGGATTCCGAATGGTGTTTAGTGAGGCGGGATCGGTTGGCTGGATCGCGATCTAATTTGACGAAACGAGTCGGTCAGGACGCGCGTCCTTGGAGAAAGTCCTTGGAATGCCAATACTCTCTTTTTGGCGTGAATATTTTACTACATAAGTGAACTTAAGAATCCGGCGTCCAAGTTGAGGAAAAAGAAAGAACGCGTCCGAGAGAAACAAACACTACGTTTTCTAACGTAACAAAGTCACAACAAACAGGTTTATTGAAAAGATATAACGATACGTTTTTTACGAACATCTATCGTAAATCGCAGCGGATTTGAAGAACAGACTTTCCTCCGCGCAGGATATATACGCGCAATGAACAGTGCAGCGGCGGCATTGCCAAATCACGGCTACATCTTAATATTTCGTTACTCAATTTTAATTGCCGGTATCCTGCCGGTTTTATATTACATTGCGAGAGCAGCGAGTCTAAAACCGCGAACTAATCCATCGCAGAGGATCGGCCGTATCGCGGCGGTTATATACCCGGAGTCTTAAAAGCAACTTATTAAAAGAAACTATCGGCCCATCTATCCTCGGGGCGCGCGGATGCGTCGATAACGATTTCGTTGTTGCGAGAACTTTCGGCCCTCCGGCCTTCCTCTCTTTATCCGCCGAGCGCACAATGGAGTCCCGCTTTTACGAGGAAGCTTGAGCGCCTCGTGGAAAATTGATTTTCGCTTTGCTTCAGGGTCTTGTTCTTCTTCTTTCGGCAACAATGTAGGGTGGCAAAGTGCGTGGATATTAATTAATATATTAAGAGTTTATGTAACGGTTTATGTAAGGCAGATTTTCGTAATGCAGCCGGCTGCTGGCTGGCGAGCTGAATTTTTAGCCCGCAAATTGAACAATCGGGTTACGTTGCTGGGCTTAGAAGTTAGATAAGTAATCATAGTAATGATAATCACTGAACGCGATATTTTCAATTTGTTTGCCATGTTTCACAATGCGTGGCTAATGGCATACCCGCGGCATTAGGGGTAATCTAATTTTAAATCTGCGCGAAATGCTCCTGCCCGTTTTATTTTTATGGAATTTTGTGCAATTGTAATGGCCAAAAGCGTTTTACGTCATTTAGCCAAACACAGCTGAGCGCAGCTCGAATGAAATTTAATTTCAGTTTGAAATAATTTTTTTCTTCTCAAAGTACCTTTCTATCTGAGACTGTTGCTCCCCGGGGCACTTCGCAGGTGTTAATGAGACTTGTCGTAACAATTAATGAAATGATTTTGCTTAATGGCCAGTTTTCATTTTCAAACTCGCGGCTTGTAAGCGGCCAAGCCGGACTTGATTAAATATATGGTCATTAGAAATTCGACGCGGAAACATCTGTCTTTCAAATGGCTTTTTTCTCCGAACGGCTTCTTCTAGGCGCGCGCGCAAGCGCCTCGATAAATATTCATACTGTATTCTATTCGTAGAAATCGAAAGTTTCAAAATTTTAAGCGAATTTAAATTTAACGGCTACAGAGTACCGCCCATCTCTTTGATCAATGCCATCTTTAGCTTTTATGAATGAGGTGTCGAAACGGGGTTTTACTTGGAGAATTGAAAAATCATTGCGATTCATTCATTCAATGACCAGGTACAAACTATAATGACCGATTCAAACATTTTGTCATTCTAAAAAAAATCGTTACAACGAAATCGTCAAGCTGAAACAACCGTAAGTCACCGGCAAATCCGAGCTTTACAATGACTCCAGACCGGCCACTCCAGCCCACCTTATCTCCTTGAGGGCTCGTCTAGTATTTCTCTCGCGCGCAAGCGCTCGGTTACGGCCGATCTGCTCTTTCCCTCGCACCCATTAAATCACTCATAGACGAGCGGCTACACTACTTGTACACGCAGATCGAGTGAAAGTCGAGCTTGAAGAGCGAGCGCGTCGGGCGGGGCAGTCCGTTAAATCTGCATCTCCGAGCGAGCGAGAAACTATAATGGCAAAGGCTCGCATGTTATGCGCCTGCGTCAGCTGGCCGATCCTGCGCGCGCGCGCGACGTTCGAATATCCGCGAGCTGCGCGGGAGAAAGAGATACGCGCGGATAGAGAGCCGGTGAAGGGAGCCCAGCTCTTATGCAGATACCCGCGTGCGTGAAAAAGTTTTCGGCCGCATACGTAACGAGCCGCCTCGGCGGGCGATCGGTAAAAATCGGCAGTGCAACCCGGCGACGGAAAAGGCGAGAAAAACGAGCTGAAAAAAAGGTAAAAGCTACTCACAGGAAGAAAGCGCTCCTCAGCTGGAGACGCATGGTTGCAGGCTGTCTCGGTTATACCGCTGCTCGTCCCACGCTTGGCTGCAAGTTCGGCTTTTTTGTCCTGCCCGTCGGGAGAGCGAGAGAGAGCGTGCGTAGAGAAAAAAAAATCGCTGCTGGCTCTCGGGCGAATCGCGCGTGCGTGTGTCTTTGGTGTGCGCGCGCGCGGCTGGCTGCTGACTGGCGGGCACTAGCCCAGCGCCGAGAGCTTCGAGGCCCGGCTGCAGCGGAGAAAGAGAAAGGAAAAGGCGCCTGCTGCTGCTGCGGCTGTTCACCGGCGCGCGCGCGCTCTCTGTGTGTGTCTATACGTCTCGAGAGAGCTCGCCGATCTTCAAGGAGACTCTCTCGCACTATGGCAATATATTCACACTCACTCGTTCTCCGCGCGCTCGGGCTAATCGATCAGCCTCTCCCCGCGAGCATCTCTCTTTCTCACTCCCCACCTTCTTCTTTTCTCGGGCTCCCCTTGCTATGAGCCTTCTCCGCCGCTTCGTTCTCCAGTTGTCGGCTATTTGCGCATGGACACTTACGCGCCGGCTGCCCACGCGGCGATCACGAGAGAGCGACAGGAAGAAAGTTTGCGCGCGCTGTAGCACACACGGCAGATCTCCTGTCTGTATATATAGACACTTGTATGTATACGCGCGCGTACGAGAGGGAGCCGCGCCGGATTGTGTATGTTTGAGGAGCCCGAGGCCGAGGCGGCTCTACTTATATACGCCGCACGCGCACCCACCACGCACGTGTCCGCTAGCCCCCGCCCCCTCTAGGACAACCCCACCTGGGCCCTTCTCGTGTGGTTATACACACACGTGGAGGATGCATGTGAGTGTGGTGCTTGCACTTTGCGGCACGTGGTTTGTAGTTTTGATGGATTTTGGACAAGAGTTGGGATACCGATCGTTCAGCTTGGTGATCGGAGGTTTAAGCTACCGGGCTTTGGTGCTGTTTCAGTTGCTGCTTGTAATTATTGACACAGGAGAAAATGAGTTGATGAAAAAGTAAAGGCGCGTAAAAGGAGTCTATCACGTTCCGGCGTTAGAAAATAATTTGAGCAAAACTGGTTGAAAGTGTATATACGAGGTGCTAAAATTGCTGTAATGCAAGCTGGGCTGATTCAATAGAGATCGTTTATTCCCCCAGGTGTTTTCGCTAAGCGCTGTAGTAGCAGCGAAGATATCTATACGTGGAAGCGTGTAGACACCGGCTTCTTGCCGTTATCTGCGTTGATTTGGTATCTAGATGCTGGGAGTGGTTCTTGATAATACGTCTCTAATTCAACTTCCTATGCTTTCGTAATCATACACCAGTTCCTATACTTTGAGCCTTGCTCGTGCATTAGTTTAGAAAACGAACGATTATCGAAAGAATTAATCAACGTTTCTCCAGTGGTCTCTGGCTCGATTGGCGCCATATTATTGAAACGTATACTTAGAATAAAACATTAATGGATATAATGTGCTGATATCTAGTCATAATTTTACTTGCGATTCTTGCTAATAGGAGAATTTTTGTTATTGAAACTTGTTGCCTTACATTCCAGGTTCAAAGTGCACTTCTATCAAGCACTAATTTATCTTATGCTTTACCAATTAATATTCTTTAATGATAAAACATTTATTACGCTTTGGATGATTCATTCCTTTTCACATTTACTGTAAATAACCAGTTATGACAGAATAGTTAACTCAAAAATACTACTTGCTGATAATTTCAAAATTTAACAATGTTACGGAAACAACAATGATCATTATATAAATTATTATAATTTTCATAAATATATTTAACAATCCCCCTTGCTTACGCTGCTGTTTGAGCACGTAAACAATTACATCCAGTTTATCAAGAATAAAACGAAACTTTACGTAGGTACTCACGCATAATCGCAATTTACACGCGCATACTGCAGCAAGCAGCTGTAGCTAAACGGACTTGTACGCTTCAACGTTATGGAAAGGATCTAAAAGTAGCACAATAGCTTTAATGGGTTTTCTTTTCGCATTAAACAATTCAGGATTAAACGTCGTAGTTAGAGCAATTATTTTAATCACCCCAGACGTTTTTTCGTAGTGAAAATAAAAATACAAATCAATTTTCAAGTTTTGGAGAAATTTAATGTCCTTATTTTTATGGTTAAGCAGCTTGATATCGTTCAAGTGATTTATAAAAAATTTCTTTTATTTTATAAAACTCGAGCCTAATGAACTTTTAAATGTTTCGGCTAGGAGGTGGTAGTAATTAATAATACGATACCAATACTTATGATGTTAATGATAATGCCAGCATTGCTAATATAGAATATTAACCTCTGCATATACGATTACTAAAAGATTTACATTTATACTTAAACTTAATGAATGTGTAACGAAACGTCGTCTTTATCACTTTTGACGTGATATAATGGTGGCTAAAGAATTTTAATTTGTCTTGTCTTAATAACCTTTAAAATTTGATTATTCAACAAACTTTTTAAAATAATCATCTCTAATGCTTCATTTACATGTTTGTGACATAATCGATGTGGTTATATAGAATTATGATTAATAAGTAAATTACTGTTTAGTTAATGAATCATTATGAGAGACATTAATATATCTAAGTTTTATGTAAAAAACACTCTATTATCTCAAATTTAATAAACACTTTGAAGCTTATTAGATAATTATATAATACGCACATAATAAAACCTATCGGTCTAATAATTACTTGAAATATATTATATAATTATTCCAGTGGTAGCTTCTGTCAGTGAGTTCTTTGGTAAAAAAAACGTATTATTTTCAAGAAATTTCATGAAAATTTCAAGTATTGAAAATATTAATTTGCAATTATCATTAAATCTTTTTGTAGTGCAATATTAGCTTTTAGTATTACAATTAAACTTCTTGAAAATTACAAATATTGGATGTATTGGAACACCTGTTTTAAATAAAGCATATTGCAAAAGAGATGAATAGCAGACAACAAAATTAGTCATGTTTAGGACACTTTATGCGCGGTCTTCGCATCAATCAATGTACCAATATGTTACACAACAACTTCGCAACAGATAACAGTTATAAAAACGTTCGCACAACCATCTGCGCCTTTTATTCTACTACAATATACTCTCTTTCGTTCGTAAAAACAATCGTATATTGTCTTTTTAAAGTCTCCATAGTTTAGCAGACCAAATCTGCGCATAGTAAATTATTACTAGAAAGATAAAATATATAAGTACTAAAAAATAAAAATTTGATTAGAATTTTATACATTTTTAATGAAATTATTTTTATTATATGTTAGCTACAACTTTAGAAAATTTAAAAATTATGTAATATATTAAAGTTACACGCATTTCAAATACCTTACTTATTAATAATTCAATTTTATAATTACACATATTTATTTTATGTAATTTCAGATAATTACTACTTTTTAAAACGTTTATTTATTTTTAAATATATGTTGTATAGGTATGGAAAATACATTAATAATAAACATGAAATATGGTTTTTTGTGGGATAAAATCACTCATACAAACTAGATCGAAATTGTATTATTGATTATTTGATGTATTAATTAATTTGAAACATTAGGTAAAATGATTCGGGTTTCGATTTAATAATTTATATATTGATGTTTTTATGTATGCACCTTATATGGTCGTAATAGATTTTTATGTAATTGATATATTCAATTTGAGAGGATTAGTACGTCACTAAATCTATTGGATTTTATTGAAAAAATTATGCATCTGTTATGAGTATTTAATTCTCTAGCAGTCATTGATGTATAATTTTGTACTTTATTTGTAATTTTTAGAAATTTTGTTTTCTGTAGGGTCACATTCGAATACACATATGAGTTTAATGGATTTATTAAGTTTTTAAAATCAAACAGAATATTAATCCGGGAATTTTTTTAAATTTAAAATATATAGTTGGCAAAGGAAGTTTGCGTAAAATAAATATGTGTCTAATTTAGAGATGTTTCTACCTTTTACTTACCACTTATATTCTAAATGTAAATATATGTAAAAATTGCTTCAGTACAAGAAGCATCATTAAATACTCAATGTAAATAATAAATTATACAATAAATATTATTATTGACTCATTAAGGTTACACAGGATTATTCATACTTTTACAACGAAAACGATTGATTCACAAACAGGCATATGAATATATATATTTCCATTCACCCATTCGCACATAAACGCTCGGGTGTGTATGGGCACGCGGACGCCCACAATTTCAAAAGACGTCACATTTACGCTGACCTCGAAGCGTATGGTGAAAATTGTTGCATACACGTGGAATCTGTGAAACCGTTTACGGCCGCGAGGCTTTCCTTTCAAGAAAGCAAAAACGACCAGATACAGCTGGTGCATAATTAAAATTGCATTGATTGATAAAAATGTAGATTGTTCAAGTTAGTTTATATGAACATTTCTTTTTATCGAAAAAGTGAGTAGAAAATCTGTACAGCAAAAAAACACTGTAATTAGCGAAGTTTATTACTTTTGTTTTTTACTATCTTTTTGCTTTTGTATTGATATTTGATGATAAAGTGTTAGTGAGTTGTACAAAAGTTTCAAAAAACAAAAGTATATGTTACAGTCAATATAAGATGAATTATTTGATTGCTTGTTTAACGTACGTCATTGTGTGTACACGTGTTATTGGTAATATAACCGATTCCTTATTTAAAGCCAATTGTTTTACTGTCATGAACTTCAAAATGGATAGTCAAGATTTTTAATGAAGTTACCCGAGCACTAGACTACAGCCGTATAAGTTCGCAAGATCCTGAAAGCTTGTTTTATTTCAGTAGGAATTTACAGTCGCTCAAGATCGTAAACTTTACTGGTGGCTGTTAAGAGACAAAGAGTATGTAGCACTATTGAAGTACAGCCATACGGTGCGAGTAATTATTGTACAACAAAACCAAGATGTAACAGCCGCGTAAGATTCTTTTGCTACTTAAATACAAAAATACCATTCTTCCTTTCTCTCGACAAAAATATAACAACGCGAGCACGAAAATAGACTCCTTAACGGGCCGGAGGAGCGATAAAAGCAGCCAGCAGCTTCTGTCAGCCTCCTTTGTATGCACGCAACCGTTCCCTGAGTCACCTGCAATAAGGGACAAGAGCCAAGGTACGAATTCAATTATCGAACCGGTCACCTGTCATTCCCATTCCCATTCTCAAAAAACCATCATTATCAAGCATATCCCCACACGTACACGATTAAACCTATCCTCGCCTCGGCTCCCTCGGGTTCATCATCCGCTGCAGCTTCATATTGCCATTCAATCATCGGCGCGCGGCACGCAGCTGGCATGACAAAGACGGACGCGTCCGTCCGCCAAGCTTTTCCCGTATAAGTCTGACGCACGGGCGCGCAGGAGAAGGCGAGAACAAGACTGCAGCGCGCAGGTATTTATGCGCTGAACTATGAACGTGCGCGCGCGCGACATGCCAATATGCGCGCGCGGCCGTTGACTGCACTCGCAGACGTGGGAGGTGGATATTTCTTTGTCCTGCGCCGCGCGCGAGCCTGCAGCGGTACACCTATACGCGAGCGTTTTTGAAAAAGCACGCGGCTTTTGTTCGCCAGGTGCTGTTTGGGTTTTTTTATCGGATGCCTGTGGTGTGGCGGGTTCGGTGCTGTTATTTTGAGCGTCTTGTGGACTGATGGAGGAAATTGGTGAGAGAGCTTCCACGCTTGCTGGGTTTGGTGGAAAAAATTTCGAGAATCTTTTTAGGCATCGCGCGATAAGACAGTTCGGATTAACTTTCTTTTGGTTCTTTGCTGTGCATTAGTATGTTGACTTGTAGATGACAAACTTCTTAATACGCCGAGCGATCCGCAGCTATATTTGTCTAAACTATTACATTCGTGCCTGCTGAGCTGCCGCCAGGTATAAATTATTACTAGAGATGATCCGCGTCCGTAGATAATCCTCCATATTAAAATTCACGCCTCGCCTGTATTAAAGGCGTAACCCAGTAGCCAGCAACTTCAACATCGCTTTTTTCCCAATACAGACAAACAATTGCAAAACCCGCCAGTGAAATCAACCCAAAATGCAAAATCAGTTGCAGAACAGCCAGCCATATAAATAGAAATGACCAAACGCCGCTTAAAATCCACACAGGCGTCAAAAAGCCAAGGCATCCGAACACGTCACTCTCCGCGCGAAACTCGAAGCCGAACCAAGCAAAAAAAATTGCAACCTCTCCCAACCCTGCGCCCGGGCTGTCTTACTGGTTTCCAGAGATCAGCGCACTTAGCAGCGGCTCCACAGAAGCGCGCCGATATATTTCGAGGGAGCCACTTTCTCCGGTTTCATCGGCGCGCGCGCGCGCAGTGAGATTCGCTCTCGAGCGCGCGCGTGCCTCCGTATATACAAGCGCCTGCATCTCTCCGCTCCACACATCACATTAAATATGTATGCGCGCGAGCGCGAGCCTGACGTCACTTCTCCGGAATGCGCCGATCGGTTATTTAAGAAGGATACATGTAGAAGTGCAAGCGCAAAACTGTTTGTAACGCGCGCCAGCGCCACATCCGCGTCGCGCGCGCCCTTTTCTCCAGCTTTTTGCGCGAACGAGCTCGAGGAAACGCTGGAGTGTATAGCCTTGTCTGCATCCCTCGGCTAGTCTTTTGACCTCAGCCGGGCGTAGCCGAGATTGATTTATCCCTTTTCTGATTTCGAAATGTCGAGTCCTGACGCCGCGGAGCTTGCCACTGCGGCGCGCTTCGTTCTTGAGAGGATTTTTTTTAGAGAAAAAGGATAAGGCTGGACTGCTCGAGCGTCCATCAGGTTTCTGATTGTGTAGGTTGAGTGTAGGGTAATGAAACGTGTTGTTCAAATATTAAAGTGGTTGATTTTTCGGGCGATTTTCTTGAGCGGAAATTTTTTCAAGGATTGTAGATGTGTAAAGTAATTTATGGTAGGGAAATTGGAATATCATAATTGAAAGATTAAGTAATGATGGAAGGAATATTTTTATTTTTATTGTATTTCAAAACAGTTTTGGAAATATATTTCCTAAAAGCAAACATTAAGAAAATTGATAATTTGGAGGAGTATAGCTTAGGAAAAAATGAAATGTCAGTATTAATAAGCATGAATGTGATAATGCTATAATCCTTTCAGCGCTGCCGTTTTAAATAGAAAGTGAAATGCTTGAAAAAATTCCAGAAAATCCAAGAATCGAAAGTGAATCACTCGATGGCAGGAGAGTTGGAGGAAATCCAATGCATATATACCCATACCTTTTTTTATATGTATAAAATTTTAATTATTTCTTTATTCAAATATGTAGCTATTAAAACTTAAAATATGGTTTACCATGATATCTTTCATGATATGTCTTTATAAAAAAAATGTACAAATCAACAAAGTATTGTGCCTATTATAAGTAAGAATCATTGCTATGCGATATATATAAATAAAATTATGCATCGTATAATTGCATCTATTATAAATTAATAAGACTAATAAAGCATCATGCGTAAGCATTCATACATGCAAAGGAAAGTCGATTGCTCCGATTAGAAGCTAAAGCGAAATTAGATCATTTGTATGTCTAAGATCATAACTGTTGAATACGTAACCGATTCTCTGAAAATACTGCTTTGATTTGTGGTTGAAAATTTCACTACAATATTATATATAGGCAGTTTTATGGTAAAAATACACTGGCATTGTAATTTATGGTAGCCGAAGTCATTTAAATTTTTTGGATTTTATGGTGTTATACATTTAAGACTGGTTATAAAAAAATCGAGTCAACTTGATTTTATGAGGGAAACTAACATAATATAGATTGCAAGTAACATAATTTAAAGCCATAGTGAGAATACAGTACTTAATCAAGGAATTGTTTACAGTGACCTCGAAAGAACATTTTTCTTTAAATATGTAACACCTATTTCACTTTTCTCCTTGAAATATAGTTAAGCGATTTAAATGCAGTTCGATATATTATCACTATTGACAACACTTGTGCATAACACCAGAGTAACAATGAAACTGACAAACTACATGGAAGGTGAACACGATGGTTAAAATTTTATTTTTTATTAAATTTTTAACAACTTTGAAATTATTCAGAAATAATCTTATTTCAGAAACTTGAACTGATCTTAAAATAAACCTATAATAACGAATAATCAATCTTTTTGACGCCTTTCAACAATAAAACTTTTATCAATGTGAATATCTATTTTATTTATTCAAAAATAAAAATCATTTTTCACCGTATGAATTAAGTTTATTTTTAGAAATTAATACAAAAATATAATTTTTCAAAATTTTAAATAAGAATTCCAATTTTTTAAAGAACGTAAAAAATGCATCACCATAAGGAGCTAATCATTTTTGACTTCACGACCTGTTTAATGGGGCACACGTGAGAAGGTGATATGCCGGCGCGCATAATGAGGTAATCGCTGATAATATATGCACTTTGCGCAAGTTGCAGATTATATATGAATAATAAACATAATTGCCCGCCGAAAACCCCAGCCTACATTCAGCCGATCAAGACAAACCCAGACCTCACTTTCATATGGAAAAGAGTCAGAAAGCGATAATGAAGCAATTATCGCTCGCGATCGGCGGAAAACTTTGGAATCCAGCACCTCCAGCACCCGAAACACTCCCGCAAGCCCCCCGAGCATTAAAATCCGAATTCCAGCTGTAAAGAAGAAAAAAAAAGGCAGCCGCGTTCGCCAGATGTATCTGGGACAGGAAAATTCGCATGAGTACACGACATTCCCGGGATCGGCGAGCGCACGCATACGCGCATATTATACGCGCGCCGTCGACTTTCTCTATTGTCTCGGAATTCGCTGGGGGGATCGCCGAGAGTGAGAGAGGGAATGTGAAACAGGCGGGCCCCGCGCGAGGCAGCGCCAGCAGAGAGGAGTAGGTATGCAAATTAGCCGAGAGTTTCGGTTTCGATCGGCGCGGTCCGCTTTGACCGTGATGCGACCTTGACTCGCCGCCGGCGCAGCTAAGGAGAGTCCGATCCGGCTGCGCGCACACCGGCAGCTCCTTATCCTTGACTTTTTCTCACTTTCTTTGTGCACCGGCCGGACGCCGGGATGTATGTGTGCGCGTGTATTTTTATCGTTTCGATAAATGGATATGTAGCGATGTTGAGAGCTGAGGGTTTGGTGGACAGTGATCGGTATCTCTTTTTGATCGGTTGGATCAAAAGCTTTGTTTTACAATTAAAAACTTAAACATTTGGTATTTTTCTTCGTGTAGCGTTACTTTAGTTTGTAATAAATTCAGCAATGATTTGACCATACAATTTAAAATTGATGAAAAATTCAGTAAGATAATTATAAGAAATTATCTGTAGGCTGTAATCAATCTTTTGCTGAAGAAGCTTGGGGATATTTTTTTGAATTTCTCGTGAGTGATCTTCAACGTAATTATATTTATTACTTGGAAATGGAGCCAGTTTAAATCAGCATGAGTTTTAAATAAACTCGACCAAGAATTTATTAAACCGGTCAAGGCGAGAGGTTGTTAACATTTTTGTCAAAATAAAAAAATCAATCCGGTTTTCGTGGAAAAAGGTATTGGAGACTGTTCCAATAATGGCAAAAGAATTTTGGTTAATAAAAATGTGGGCGCGTTTACTTATATATTTTTACAATTCGCGCTTTCCCAGAAAACTTTTTACGCAAAGTGGTTTTTAAAATATTCGCGGGCATTGCCTGCCAAAGATATGTTGTATATTAACGATTTCTTTTTTGGAATTAATAAATTCTAAATAATAAGCCAGAAAATATGTATGATTGGATTTTATTATAATTAAAGAAATCAAAATAAGCATAAAAAGACGATGAAAAATAATTTTATTCTTTATAGTAAACTAATATACAAAAAAATATGAAACAATTTAAAATTCAGCAATATTTATCCATTTTTTAAAATCATCATTTAAAATTAATTAATATCTTTACCAAGAGTTCAAAAGATTTTCGGAAACCTTCAACACGAATATTCTAAAATAAGTTGATATGTAACCACGTAGTTACTAGTACATACCTACTATACTACCTAATTAAAAAACTATTAATTTAGAAATTGACATAAAATTTCATAAATAGGATTTAAGGAAACATTTTGAAATTTTACTTAAATATAATTACATTAAAACAATTATTGATTTGATAATAGATATGACAAAGATTAATAGATAATATTTATGGGAAACAGGAAAAACGGGTTAAATTCATTTTTAGGTGCGACCGAGTAGGGAGTGACTAATTTTGCAAAATAAGATTTATAAAGCTTTCGTTTACATATAACTTCCGTTGAAACTCCAACATTGTTTTTCAAGTATTGGTAGAAACGCTAAAACGCCAATATTTAAGAAAAGTTCATTTATTTTTTTGTTTAATAAATACAATTCTTGTTATAACAAAATATACTATCCAGTTAGTTTTCATATTCATGTTATTTTTAAGTTTGCAATAATAATTAAATTCAATATACTTTTCTGACTCAACTTATTTATTTTCAAAATATTCATTTTTTAAATTCAATCTAATCTAATTTTATTTTTTTTCAATAACATCGACTAATTTTAAATTGTATGAAATACACACATGCAGAGATATAATAATAAAAAAATTTATCCTAATATTCTCAAAAAAAGGCACACTTAAAACTGAACAGCAATAATTATTGTCTATTAGAAAAAAATTAGTAATTTATTTCTAGATACCTGAAAGCACATCCTAAACCCTCATCAAAATCAATTTTCCGAAGGAATGACATTCACCTTATTCGTAAATAATATTTTTAATTTTTCTTTCAAATAAATATACCAACATCATCCCTGATACGTAGTTATGCATACGAGTATGAACTGTTTTATTACTGATTTATTAATAAATATTCTAATAAATATTTTAAGAATTAGTAAAACTGATTCCAGGTTGATTACAAATCAACTTCATAACTCTCTTAATTCTATCAGTATTACTATTTTTTTTTTAATTTTATGATCGGGAGACTGACAAAAGAAAAACTTCTTTTTGATATAAAAAATTAATATATTCAAAAAATAATATTTAACAGGTTTGTAATAGTGTAAGGAGATACATACCAAGTCCATTAAGACGTTGTCTTAACAAACTCGGCATTTATCTACTTATACCTTTTCCGTTGAATCATCCATTTATTTCTGAAAAACATTAATGCTAATATTTTGTAAATTGCAAAATTTGTGCTTACAATAAGTAAACATATACTTATACATTTACGTTATAATAGTTTAAACTAAATATTCTTCTCAAGTCCTTAATTTTATATAGTAAACTTAATATAAGTTTTATCCCCTAGATTTTGATTTTATTTTTGATTCTTTGGCGCCTTAAAAATAGTACCACATTTTTTTAACTTTTACAAAATACAATTTAACAAATTTTTTAGAATAATAATTGTATGAACAATTCAAAAAAATAAAAAATAAATTATTCTTAAAAAGAACTCAATTAGCCTCATAAACAGAGTTTCTGAAAAATTGATTACACCCATTTAAAAAAAAATATCACTTTATATTACAAGTCTTTACAGATCTTCAACTCCGATAAACCAAATAAAACTCAAAGTTACGAATCCCCGCCAATCTCAAAGGATCATTAAAACGCAATCGCATTTTCTTCATATCTCATGACACTTTTAAGTCACTTGGCCCACTTCAATTCAGTCCAGTGCTCGAAAAACACTCGCGGATTAACAGAAAAAAAAGAAAATAAAACAGTGGCACTCGCGAATGTTAAGGTCATCGGCAAAAAGTGTTTACACCGAATCTGTGCTGCTCATGTATCCAGCACATGTAGCCGAGCGGTGGCGGTGCCGTTGAAATATATCGGTCGCGGCTCGCACGGATGTGAGGCGCATCTAGAATTACGAGCGAAACGATAATTCTCATGCAGGGGGAGGCGGTGAGAGAGCAGGCGACCGCTCTAAGAGCAAGAAAACTCTCACGTGTACGGTAGCCAGGTGCTTCTGAATAAGAAGCTTCGTTGCTGACTTTTTTGAGTCTTGGACATGGTGTTTTTCGGATGAAAGTGAAAATGCGCTTTTCGACTCTTTGGGATTCGATGTTCGTAGCGAAATCGGAGTGCCTGATCTTTTCGACTCTTGTTTTTCGATCTCACTTTCATCCGATTGAAATTGTCGAGATCGTATCCGGAAAAATTTGATTTAAAGCCAAATAATGACATGTTTCAAAATCAATTATAGTCAGTTTCTACTTGTTTGGATTGTTTTGATTGAACGCACTCCAAAATCTGGATGAAACCGGATAAGACCGATTTGATCCGGTTTTAACAAGTGACTCGCATAGAGTGAAGTAACATCTTGCATCAATCTTCGTTGACGTTAGATAGAAAATAAATATAAACATTATTATTGATCAGTGATTTCATACCCAATCTATGTGAAACCTTTACTAATTTCAATTAGGTATTAAGAAATTTTTCGAACCGTTCACAATCACTTTCCGTCTACCAAAACATATATTTTAGACAGAAACTGTCCAGCAATTGTAAAGTTGACTCCCAAATCCTTTGAACTTTGACTAACAATTCTGCAGAGTCCGCGCAGCAGCTTATGCAGAAGCAGCCGCATGTAAGCTATCTCGGCGCGCTCGCGCTTGGCGCAAGAAAAGTAGGTCAAGTTGAAATCCGGTTTTGCCCATGATGTTGCCATCTTATATACCAAGAAGAGAACATGTACACCAAGAGACGCGCACAAGCGCATGCACATAAGTTTCTGTATACGCGGATTGCTGATTTTTTGCGCGCCCCCTCGCTGAGCTCGCGCGCGAGTGCATTCAAATTTCGATCGGTCGCGCACCGAGCGACAGGCGACTGTTCTAGCTACGATAAATTTCATAGGGAACTCGTTTGTTATACAACGAGCGTTTAATGTTTTGAGACTGTTTTTATGAATAATAATTTTGGCTCTTGAATATTTAATGATTCTGATCTTTTATTTTGGTCTATATATTTTTTGCCTGATTATTTCAATGCGCTTTTAAATTTCTCGTGTCAGTTGCCGTTAATTTTTTTCATTTCTGTTTTTTTTTCTTTTTTTAAAGAAATCATTATCCGACATCGATAAAAAATCTTAGAACGGAAATTACTTTGTCGACACTTTCAAATTTTTTGGTATTCATAGGTGATAGCTTAATTTTGTGTAAAATGTAGCTGTTGATGATAAGTTATAAATTATTTAAAACCGTTATCTGGATTCGTTAAACTTGTTTTTCGACTGTATATTGACTTGAAAAATTGAAATAACAAATTTTTAATGATTTCACTTGGTAATATTCCTTCGGTAGCATCCCTTAATGTAATTTTATATGGAATATATTCATCTAGTAATTTATCATTTTAATTTTATCTTTTTAACAAATTATATACAATTTATAGCTCATAATTTAATGTGATCTTTATAGTTCATTATTTCAACATATACAGATGAAGTAGTTAAAAGATTGGGACAAAAATGCAACTCACGCAGAAAATTAAAAATGAAGATGTAACTTATATTTTTAAAATGTAACAATGAAAATTTCAAGTATTTTTAACGATATTTAATTCTCGTATAGTTAAAATTATATCTTTCTAAATATTGCTGAATTTCATTATAATACCACTTAATAAATAATATTTTTTGTTTATGATTTGGATTAGATAATCTCCCTTTTCTTAACTAAAAGAAACGAAATTTATACCAAGGAAATACAAGCTTATTATAGAATGAATTACATACTGAACATGAGGTTTTCATGTTCAGATTCCAAAAATTGTCTTCCGCAGTCTAATGAAAACTTATTTCCCGGAATCCGATACTTTTTTCGTAAACACAATATGCAAAAATGTACAAGCTTTTACGTGCACAATCACGAAGAAAACATTATGAATCAAATTACATAAATCCTTACAGAATCCTTAGTATTATTCAATTTTATTAAAGTAAAGTACTTCTTAAATTTCGTACCTAATTTCAATAATGAAAAAAAATTCCATTTTAATGATTGCAATTCTATATTTCTACATTTTTTTTCTTTGTAAAAAGCCATATGTAATTTTCGGTAAGATTTAACGAACTTATTTTGATGAACGATTCATCAAAATAAGAATCTGATATTAAAAATAAATTATTCAATTTCATTTGCTAAATTTGAAATAATAAATAAGTAATGATATTAAAATAATCTAAATGTACATACTACAATGAACTGAAAAAGTTGAGTTTAGTTGAAGAAAATGAGTGGAGGTAGCTCTTAGGTCATATATTATGATCTGTGACCTTGTAAACATTGAAATTAATCAAAATCACGAGTTTAAACATTTTTATCGTTACAATGCTTTCTCTTTGAGAAAGCAAAAAGAACCGGATACAAGTATATGTGTACGGTATAGGGAAATCAAGTTTGAAAGGTGAGAAAGGAGAAAGAGGAGGAGAATTTGGGTATCGCGAGCATCTCGAACGCTCTTTGCCACTTTTAGTTTCTTTACCTCATTATTATTCACTCAACGATCTATCCCATCAAACAACGTCATCAGTTATGACGTCCTGTCGATTTCTATGGAATTTTAACTTTGATCATTAAGTGCTACAGCTCCTTTGATTGTTAACGTTTTGAACTTTCAAATCATCTCTTCTTGAATTGTAGTTTCTTTTTATTTAATGTATCACATTGTCTTGTTAGAAAATCAAATCGTTCTTGCCCCTTTGTAGTATTGTAAAAGAGATTTACATATTTCATTTGTATTGATGGTTCCCATATTTTCTTCTCCATTGCTTTATTAAACTAACTCTCCCCGTGGTATCGCAAGCTCTTTTAATTTATTACCAACTTTTTTCTGAAAATAATGAAATATGAATGTAACTTTAAAAATCTTTATCACTTTCATTTGTATAAAGAATGAGTTCGATTTCATTTGATGAAATATCAAGAGGGAATAATTGAATAGTCTAAATTTTGCTCAATGAATAATATTCCTATTTAATTCTTAATTAATATGCGCTATTATTTGCATTTAATTAAATTGTATCATAGGTAGTAAACAAAAATTCTAGATTTACTTCTTATCAAGAATATAATAGTACTTAAATTTTTTACTTAAGTACTTAATATCTTAATAAATTATTTTTGAAATGGTTATTATTTTAATTCTCGCAGTTCTACCTAATGGCATGAATGATAACTTTTTTTTTAAACTCTAAATTTTTAGCATATAAATATTATCTCTCTCTCTCTCTCTCTCTCTCTCTCTCTCTCTTAAAAAAAATTATATTTAAGTACTTTGCCAATTCTAATAAAAATTCTAATTTAAAATTGAAAATTTAAATTTTTTAGTTATATTAATGCTTTAATTTATTGAATCAAAACATCGAAACATTGTTTGTAACATAAATAAAACATCTTCAAACTTTCTTAAGCAAATAAGCAAATATGATAATTTAAATATGAAATTAAAGATTCCTTTTATAAGGAATACTCATTAGAAAATCGTCGTGAAAATTCATTAGAATCAATTTATACCCAAATTTCACCCGTTATCGATGAAGTTTCTCAAAATGTTTAGGATTCTTGAAGTGTGTTTGTCCAAGCACACACCCAGATGCAGACGCATATAGAAGTATGCTTGAGATACAAATTAATTTATAGTAAGACTGGATATCTGTCAATAGTTTGTATACAGATAAGTAGAAGATAAAATTCATCATTCCCGTATAACTTAGTTTCGTTGACAATGTTAAAAGATAACAATTAATTATAGCCTCTTTTTAATGCAAGAAAAAAATAACAAACTCATTACTTACTGATAAAAAGTCTATAAGTACTTTTTCAAGTTCCTACTGTATAACATGAATAATTAGTATATCATCCTCACAGCAGTCGAACGGCGTATCCGACGATTACCTGGTAGATCTTCACAGCGTGATTGCGTTTTAATGATGCTGCAAAAGCGATGTGTCAACGGCACAGCGACGTCTATAGAAAATCATATTATTTATCGCTTGACGCTCATTGTTTATGGGCCGAGTGATGCGAGAGAGGCTCGATGATGTTACTTAATTCGTAAGCTGAATTATGAAGTTTTCGTGGCCCGTGGCCGATTTTTTGTTTGCTCGCTCCAGGGTAAGAACAACGGCGGGGATAACGACTTGTCGAATGCTAATTTTGTAATATCAATTCACGATGCTTGCGAAAGCATTGAATCGAAGATATTTTATATGTTAAATCTTGGCGGTTACAGAATTTTTTTTTGGAAAAGTCATTAAAAAATAGTATTTCACAAGACTGCAGCTGTACTAATGCGCTACTAATGCTATATGTGTGTAAATTATCAGTGAAATTTATTTCCACCCCTGAGCGAAATTCTCAGATTAAATTTGAATGTAAGAGACCAATTAGAAGATGCTTATAAATTTTTCGTTGATAAAACTTCAAACCTTAATCCTTTTAATAAAGAAATATTAATTTTTCAATAAAATTATTACAAAGTCTAAATACCATCTGCAACACAGTCACAACCTCCCATTTTCACTTTCCAGCTCTAACAATATAAAATCCAAACGACGAACATCTCGGCTCATACCCCTCCCCCAAACCCTCAGCCAAACCCAAAATAATCCATTCGATCTCTGTTCCTCCAACCTGCACGTATTTTCGGTCAATAGGTGCGCCGCGGCACACAGCTCAGCGTCGAGCCGTGCCAGGCGAAAGTAAGCGCGCGCAGCACGCGCCGCGAATTTGTGTACCTCGCAAACAAACAAAAAAAAAAGCCAAGACCGTCAGCAAAAAAAAAAAAGGAAAAGAGGAGCATCTGCGCGCATAGTTAATCCGACGAAAATCCACGCACGAGCATGGCGCGCGTCGGCATCAGGGAAAGCGGCTCGCGCGCGGCGAATATAAGGATCGCGCGAGAGAAAGTCCCGGCGGCGAACTTTGGCGTCTTCTTCTCCTCCTCCTCCTCGTAGTCTTCTTCTTCCAGAGCCTCACCTCGTGACGGCGCTCTAGCGCTCGCCTGGCTGCACCGTTTTACGCAATCGCGCTTTACAGCGTTACTATAATACCCGCCTTCTCTCTCTCTCTCTCTCTCTCGCTTGCTCATATAGCCGCGCGTGTATATATACACGTAGGAGTGAACGCCAGCCCCCGCTGACTACAATGGCACAAGAGATAGAGAAGAGCATGCGATGCTCCGGCGAGATATACACGCGGGGAGGAGAGCCTTGAGAAAGTTCAAGAGGTGCAGCGATTTATATAGACCTGCCGCCTTTTTTCCTCACTCGAGCCCGAACGTATAGTCGTTACATAGGATCAGCCGATCGTATTTGCACTCGGAGAGCCCGAGCAATGCTAATGATGATGAACGACGTGGAGCCGCTTTTTTCGGCCCGGCGCCCCGTTACATTATTCCTCTTAATAGAGGCAATCGATCGATTTGAATACGGGCCCACGATCATCCGCCGAGCCGGAGAGCCCGCGGCCCGTTCCCGTAACGCTTATACTCGGGTTTTTTTTTTTTTTGATTCTTTGATCGAAGAGAAAGAGGACAAAAAAGGCGTTTTATTATGTAAACTAGAGTGTCGGGAATCCCTGCTGCTAGGCCGAACGCTCCTTTTTCTCGGCGAGGAGTTTCGGTACGATCCTGGGTTAGAAACTACGGGCTCCTCTTTCCGCTTTTCTAGGTTAGCGCTCGAAGAAACTGTCTTACATTCGCTGCCGAGTTTACTGGCGTTTTAGAGGTAAAATGCGAATGATAATGAACGTTTAAACGGCGCTTTTGTTAATGGTGGTTAAAATAATATTGAGCTTGAAAGAAAGTGGTTCCGTTTTTCTGAACTTGTTTTTTTAAATCACTGCATTGATTTATTGTAATTTTATAATTTTTAATACTAACGTAAGGTCTTTTTTCTTTTGGAAAGTAATTTATAGGCCAATAAAACACTTAAGTTTTTAAGAGTATCTAAAGAAAATAAAAAGACGCAAAAGGTTGTTATCTCAATTTTTGAATTGTTCATAATTTAAATATTATAACGATGTACCACTATATTTTACCTTTTAATTAGCCCTTTCTCTAACTATATACAACTGTGTCTTTGAATGCGGAGGTTTCTACAATAAAATAATATTATGAAAAAGAAGCTCTCTACCTGTCTAGATTAAAATAAGTTATTTTAAATTGTATAATAATTACGTAGATATTATCACAGACAAGTTCATACATAACATATAGTACACTCACCCGATGTTAACTGGTGTACATGAACGCATATGCAGTATTAGATACAAGAAAGCGTAGACCTACTATCAACTGTAAACACGGCTTATGAATTTGCTTACAGCGACTCAAACTAATTATAAACTTTAATTGAATAACATGAAAAACAATGCCAAGAATCTCAATGACAATAACATAAGAAAAGACAATTTCCGAACGACTATAAAAAAAAACGAACGTTCTCCTCAAACACAAGCAATTCCTAATCCACCGATTGCAAACGTCGTCTAATGAAAAATATCGAAAGGGTGGGCTGGCAGCAGGCGGAATGCCTGTCGCGACGTTATTGTGAAAGTAGGAAATAATTATGGAAATGTTAATGACAATTGCAGGCTGTGCAAGACGTATGGAAGTCCGCGGCGCCTCGCTCGCGCCACATAAATTATTCATCCCGTCAGTCAGCGAAGCAGAGCAGGCCGCTAAGGATAAACTGTAGTAGCGGCGGCGAGCAGCCATCTTGATGCAACTCTCTGAGAAGATCCACGTAATTTACGTGCCAGCAACCTTCTTCCCAAAGCTCGCCGGTTGTGCAATGCGCGCGAGCTGCGAGCTCCAATTACACGCTCTAGAATTTCGATTTGCATTTTCTTTTTTTTTCTTTGCTCCTCCGCGCGAAAAAACGATATCAATTAAGACGAAATCTCGAGCGAGGTTTTGATATTCCGAAGATTGCGTTGCCGTACGTGTAAATAAGTTGCTGGTGCGCTGAGTGCAAAAAAGCTACGGTTAGCGATGATGTTATTTGCATCTTTATCGAGGAACATAATCGAGTTGTATCGTATCTTAATGGAGGCTCAAAATACATCTGTAATTAACTGAATTACAAAATAACGTTTGATTATATTTATATCAAATTTTAACGATGCATACAAGTTGTAATAACAAAAATATGGAAAATTAAATAAAGGTTTATCTAGAAAAAACTTGACACAGAAATTTTTTCAAAATTTTCTGAGTACTTCCAAGAAGTCTCGCAATCCCGCAATTTCCAAAATAAATTATTATATTTTTGGCTACTTAAGGCCTTGCAACATTGGGACTGCAACTATGATGCACTCTTACGTCTAATTTAAAAGTCTCGAGTTAACGCATTAGGAAAAATTTTAGAAAACATTCTTATTCAAGTGCAGACAAGTGAATTACTTTATACTCATTACGGTACATGTTTTCAATCGTTACAAAACTACAACATTCGTTGGAGCCAAAACGACTTTTAAGTACAGTACGTACTTTTACGGTGCTTGTAATTAAATTTTCTATTTTTATAGTGCTGTGTATGAATGTATGTTTTCATGGTCGTTCTTTCCAAATCTAGCACTTAAATTACAATTTCTTAAGAGATTAAGCTTTAATGCAACCAAAAAAAATAACTAAAATTTTTTTTTATTAAGTAATTAATATCACTAAAATAAATTTATATACAAAATCATTAAGCCTTATAAAACTAATTAGAATCATTACGATCAAACAACATTTATAAATGACAAAATTGTGTGTAAGTGAAAATTGTTATTGATTTTTTGAAGTTTAAGTTTATCTAATACTTTAATTAAAACACCGCAATATGTTCGCAAGCAAAAATTGATTATAATTGCAGTATTCCAATGTTTACGACTTAAATGAAAAGAGAAAATATGTTATTGAGAAGCGGTATTTTTTACGCTTACAGTCGGAAGTGAAAAGCGTATACCGGTAATACTATTTTAAAGATGCCTTGCTCACAGCCACATCTCTGAAATGTAACCGCCATGAGCATAAATTATATGCAGCTAAGCATCGATTGATTTCACTTAACTTGAACTTTATTCTGTGATAAAAAAATTTTTTGATTAATCGTAAGTTATTCAAAAAATATACTTATATCACTTCGCATAAAGCCTGTCTGCATACGTCTATCGTTGAAAACTTTCTTGCTGCTGAACTATAAAGATAAAAATATAGTAAAATATTAATAACTAGTGTGTTATTACACTAATATTTTCTTAAATTCAATCAACGGAATTTGTGCTATAAAAATCTTTCAAAGAATAAATAAATCTTTTTTTAAATGTATAATTACTTATATTAAAAAAAAATCGGAATGAATGAATTGGATTTTTAATTGCATGCATACATAGACTTTAATAATCTGAATTTAGAATGTAGAATTACGAAAAACAGTGAATTAATCTTATCTGTTAATTTGTAAAGATTAGTTCATAAATCTTGTAGTAACCATATAAAAGTTTCGAAAGTCAGAAAAATCGCATTTACAAGTTCATTGATCTAATTCTTTATTTATTTATCAATAGCAATGTTTTTACAAACTGTAATTTCTAATAATTAGATTAAAAGTCGCCTATATAACGATTTAGGGCTTTTAGTTCGAATTGCTTTTTGACACTAAATTTCTTCTTGCATTGATTCTTATACAGTGCCAATCACGCTATGAAGTGGCAATGATCGCTTCACTCCCAAAAAATTTATTTGAAATTAAAGGAATTAAGGAATAATATAGTTAATAATTAATAGTCTTCTCAAAAAATTGACTCGATCTTTATTACGTAAAAATAGACAAATGATACTTTTCACAAAGGTTTCCAAAACGAATATCCGTTTGAATTAAAGTGGTTATTTTAAATGTAGGAAACATTGCATTTAATATTAATCAAAATTCTTTTATAAGTTTAATGAATTATTTAAAGTTTATTTCTTTTAACTCAAATCTTTTTTTTAACTAAAAAAAATTTTTTTTGACAATATAATAAGAAGTTTGTAAGTGTATGTATGTACCTTAACACATTTGACTTCTGATTTACAAAATAAATACATTATTATTAAACACATTCTTACCACTTTTTTAATAAAATGTATTAATAATCTATAAATAAAATTCATTAAACTTAAAACTATTTAAAAACTGAGACATACATTTAGAAATTAACATTTTCCCAAATTTTTACGACTTTACTACTTAGAATGATCCTTTTAATTCACTAATAGAATAAAAAATTTTCGGCATCGAAGGTAATTAGCTCTAATGTAGTGAAAATTGCTACATTCTATTTTCAAAAAGATATTTATTGAAAACAAAGTAAGAAAAAGATATTCTATGTTCTCATTATTAGTCGTTAAAACTTCGTTTTAATTAAAATGAAAATCGTGCACGGAAAAACGAAGCTTAATCTTTAAGATATATCACTATACTTAATTGATTTCTTTTTGTTCGTGATTACACCAAGAACCTTTATCTATCTTACTGCTGAATTTGTAATGGTCGAGAAGACAGTAATAAACTTTAAACAAAAGTATCAAAATTATTTACTTTTAAAATCATTGTAAATAATAATGTTTAAAATTATTAAAATAACATGGATCAGCAATATTTATCACCGAAATATAAAAACCACTATTAAAATTATTGGATTATTTTTTTTAATACTAAGTTACTACTGAAGTTTTATTTGGTTAATACAGGAAAAATTTTAAGCTTTAAAGTTCTTTTTGAGAAAGTAAAGTTTTTAATATTATTTTACTTGCGCTTTTTATAGTCTTACGGGCTATTAAAGATAGTTTCCTTTATTATTTTCTAAGTGCGCCATTTTAATTTAATCCGAATGCTCAGTTATATCTAAAATGAATATTATTATGCTTTATGTCATAACTTTGAAACTACAAAATCAATTTTGAAATTCGCAAAGGTAAATAAAATTTGAAGAAAAATACCTATAAAATGCTCTAACTGGAAACACAAAGTGTAAATAAAATAGATTACGGCAATTTGTAATAAAGCTAATATTATTTGACTTGCCATTTTGTCTACATGAAAATTAGTTCGATTTTTTAAAGAAGTTATACTGAGCATTGATTAAAATTAACTAGTTCCTTCACTATGAGTACGTCGAAATTCAACCCGGTAGGTAACGCGACTTCTATAAGCGATACTAATAGCAGTTATTCCCCTCTCCCCTCTATTTCTTCAGTGTTTGCTTTCAATTTCTATTGCTCGAAACTTAATGAGTCTTTCATCTCAATCATTCGGTAAAGATATATAAGAATATATTTGAATCCCCTTGAGTAAAACTTGATTAGAAACGGCACTTTCCTTTTCATTGAGAATTAATGTTTTTTCTGCCGGAGAATAAACATCTCCATACGCACAAGCAGCAGAAAAGTCTAAACGATATTAGCAGTAAAGATAGAAAAGCTATCCATATACCGTTTTTTCACTCCATTATGAAATAAAGCAATTGATTATGAAACGAAAAAAATGATTAAACCTCAATCATAAATTTTGGAGCGGCCGAGAGAAAAATCCATCATTCGGATACCTCAGACTGGACTGATCAATAAATCAAGGTTTCAGCATCGCCATATTAATTTTAGCCACAAGGAGGAGAAGCGATACTAAAATAAACGCCGATAACGTTAACCGGCACCCGAAGCGCTTCATAAAGTAGTCGCGCAAGCTATATTAGGAATAGTCTCAGGAGCAGCTCAATTAACGCATTATATAGGCGTGTAACGCAAGTAAGCGAGAGACCGAAAGAGAGAGCCGAAATACGGTAGGCCGCTTTTACATATGTCCGTTCCTTTCTTTTGTGTACCGGTCATCCTTGATCGACTCGCCGCGGTGGCGGCACGGCGCGTGTCACTGACAACAACCCGATGCTGGCTCTCTCTCTCTCTCTTTCTCTCTTTCTTTCCGTGGTTTTCCTTGTGTACTCGAACGTTTCGTATGAATTGAGGCACTTATAAGCAGTTTAATGAAAAACGTGCCAGGTGAATTTATATACGTTATACGTGTACTTGTTCATATTGTTGTTAGCTGCAATTACGGTACATAAGTTTTCCATTAGCAGTTTGATACTGTCACGAATAGATTCTGAAGTATCAAAATAGCATGATATCCTTGAAATGAAAATGCATATCTTTCTGATAATGTTAATTTCAATAAATATATCTTTAGGAGTTTTTACATTGATTAACAAACTTAAAGCATACTAAAAAAGCAAAAATACATGTTATCGTAACAATTAACTCTTTGATTTAAACCATGACATTTTGTAAGAATTTCAACAAATAATATTTTCAAATAACAGCAGTTATTTTATGCTATTTAAGCATCATTTCGATTATTAATTATTTACTCAAGCATTCTTCGAAAGCTCTAAAGATATTTCTTTGTTTCATCGACGACTACTCGGTCCCGAACAGAGCTGCGATTCCACGAAGAAAAGACTCTTCGTGACGCATGAGCTTTTTAATGCGAGCCTTGTGACCAAGAAAAACACATATCCTTGCTTAGCCTGCAGGAATCGTAGAGATCCTTGCGCGCCACGATTAGGCTTTGACCTATGGAAAGGTTTCTCTAACCTCTCGCTCTAATACTATCTCTTTGTGCTGCATAATAAAGAGCACGAGATCGAGCAGGTAGATCGTGGCTCGAATGTGAAACTTACTTGTTTGCATATTTCTGCGCATCCTATGCAACGTAGCTTATAACAATTTCGGGATTCATGTTTATAAAATTATTGAGGTTCTGATGAGAAGTGAAAACGAAAAAGAAGGATAGAATATTTTGCAGCTTAATAGAGGGTTGTAATTTTGCTTTTACTTTAAAGGAAATGCTTCTTAAAATAGATACAATGAACTTTCTGCAAATTTTTGTTATTTTTTCACTTTACAGTAGGTATACCAATCTAAGATATAAAAAATACTGATAATCTGCGTTAGAGACATGCTTTCTTAAAAAGATTTTGTTTAAAATTCTATTACACTTAAAGCATTATATAAAAACTGTTAAAAATTTTATTGCAACAACAAGTGAATCCACAATTAACTTACTGTGTGATTATATCCCTACATATTATGATCTTACTACTATAATTAGTCTCCATAGTGCAATTTGATCGTAATTTACTGTCAATTTCAACAGTGCAATTTATCGTTTATTTACTTTTATACTAAGAATTTTGATCTAGGAATTTAGTATATAACAAATTTACACTGTATTATAAATTTATAAATTGAAAATACCTATGCAATATATAAAGATGATAATTATATTTATTATCAGTATTCAAATTTTACTTTTGATATTTTATATGATAAAATCGTTGAAAATACGTTTTAAAAATAATTTAAAAAATGTATTAAAGTTTTAGTTATTTTACATAGATATATATTATAATAATGACCTAACAGTAATATTAACAGCTTAATATACTCATGAGAATATTTATATAATTTTCAACAATTATTTAAAAATATATCAAATGCAAAATATTTTTAATAATTCAGCAAAACGTAAATATTTTGTTTATTTGTGGTTTTAAACGTTAATAACGATGTCAAATTTGTTAATACCAAAATATCTTATTGTATTAATATAAATATTTATAATATATTTTGTATCAAGAGCACAAAAAAGGAGTTGCAGGTACGGGTGTGAAGATGTCAACCTTACATCGTATTTTCTATAAGTCATATGATAAAACATTTTTATGCGTCAAAATTAGGTAGTTGTTAGTGCATTTGAAGCAAAGTA